>LPNX010396748.1:121172-132659 GCA_001517045.1 Pseudotsuga menziesii | reverse complement strand
AATGGAGATGAGGGGGGAGAGAGGTAGGAGGAGGAGGGGAGTTAGAGGTAGGGAGAGGAGGATGGGGGATTAGTAAGAATTGGGGGGAAGAGGGGGGATGTTAGTCATAGGGGGTGACCTGTGGATGTGTGATGTGGGTGTTTGTGTGTGTGAGATAGAGAGGGTTGGGGAACAGATAGGGGGCTATGGGCTAAGTGTATTTGGATGAGTTGGGGAGTAAGAAAGAGTGGAGAGAGAGGATTTAGGTGTTAGGAGTGAGAGATAGGTGTTAGGGGGATGCGTGTGAGTGTGTGAGAGGAAGGGAGAGAGAGGGGGGGGAGGCGCTAAGTGATTAGAGATAGAATAATAGGGGGTGTTTAAGATTTAGAGGTAGAGAGAAAGGGTTATGGGTTTAGGGTTTAGGGGAAGGGGACATACAGGTGTTAGTGTTAAGGGGGACATATGCATGAGAGAGAGAGAGAGAGAGAGAGAGAGAGAGAGAACAAATGGGGTGATGGGGTGTTAGGAAGAGAGAGGAGGGGGGTTAAAGGTAGGGAGAGGAGGAGGGGAGATTAGAGGTATGGAGAAGAGGATGGGGGGTTAGTAAGAGTTAGGGGGGAAAGGGGAGTCAAGGGGGGGACATAAAATAATAAAAGTATTGGTATAAATGAAAAAACAAGCACTCATTGTAGTATTTAAAAATGCAAACACATCGTGCTTCACTAAAACATGCTCCCTTTTTGCTTCACTAAAACGTGCTCCCATTTTGCTTCACTAAAATGTGCTCCCATTTTGCTTCACTAAAACGCACTCCCGTTTTGCTTCAATAAAACACACTCCCATTTTGTTTAAACTAAAAAATGTATTCCCTCCAAATGATAAGGTCGAGCCTCCACCCATGCTTGCATGGAATTCTTATGCATATGTGTCTGCTTTGTACTTTTCTTTAGATTCAACATGCCTATGCCTTGGAGTATGATAAACCATGGCTACTTCATCATTATATCCAAATTTTCAATATGCTCGTGTTTAGTCGTTTGTCTGATTATTCTACACACCTCCATTTTTTATGAGATTTAAGAAACAGATATGTTTTTTTTTCAAATTCCAAATATGTAAGTTTTAACAAGAATACATAATTTTTCTATTTTTTTCTTATTTATCTTCTATCATCACTCAACTCAAAAAATACACTGTTAGTGTTTTGTCCATATCTCTTTATTTTCTCAACCATTTAAAAAATAATTGTATGGTGCACTAAAGAACATCGACCTCTACATGCTATAAAAAAACAATTTCGAAATAATTGCATAAAGACATTCAAACGATGCACCCACAATTGATGTACCGTTTTTGAGGTTTGATCTCTTAGATAATTAAAAAAAAATTAAAAAAATTATTTTTATTATTGGAAAAATAGTCGCGCACTAGTACTATATGTTCTCTCTATATATATACCGGTTTTCATAATTTATTTCATCATTTAGTCACTCAGATGCTGCACCCACAAAAAACATATACCTTATAATTTGTCCCAAAAATAAAAAGTGCACGTTAACAAATATCTAACTTTAGATAGTTAACAACATTTTCAATAGAAAAAAATTTATATATTTGGAAAGGTCATTCAATTTCCTACATTTCTTGTTTTTTACTCATCACAAGATTCATTGTGTAAGTGTCTCAAAATATCCATGCAATTTGATGGATGTCTATTTTTTCAATTTTCTATTGCATCTAACACGCCAAAAGAGACCCTCAACTTTGTGCACTCACCCCGCAATGGTTTATTTAGAGAGAAAGGGATGGTTTTTTAAACCTTGGAATGTCCTTCCCAAGGCCTTAAGGAAAATTCATATTTCTCAAAACCACTTAATGGGATTGGAATTCTCAATCATAGGTGAATAATACCTTCATGATGCCATATGTGGTTGGTTGAGGAATCATTGTAATCCCTAGATGTATAGAATATTTATTTAGGGGCCAAGGTTCATGTCTCTACCAATGACCATGTCCAAGGCCCCAAGTCCCCAAGACCTTGATATAGAGGAACATGGATACCCTTGAAAAGTCATGTGTGGTGCTTTGAGTCATTTTTCATGGATATGGATGCCTCAATTTTATTTAAGGCCAATGGCATGATATTCTTCCCTAGAGAATCATTCTCAAGTTTGTAATACACATACATAATGTGCATGGGAGCCTAATGGAACTAATGTATTCAATAATATTCCAATGTTACCATCAAGATTCCAAGTGTGGTTGGTGGAGGAAATATTATTATCCTTTGATGGCTAAAGTATTCCTTTAGGGCCAAAGGTTCAAGTATCCTCCCATGACCATGTCCAAATCCCTAAGGCCCTAATCCTTGGATACATAGTGACAAATATATCCATGTGATGGCATGCATGGTGCTTTGAAGCATTACTCATGGATCTAAAAGCATTAGTGTTTTCGTTTAGGTAAAAGGAATAGTCTTCCTCCCTAGGACATTATTCCTAAATATCGTATCCCTTTAATAACCATGTCCAAGGACCCAAGCACATAATACCTACATACATATAACCATGGATACCCCTAACAAGTCATGCGTGGTTCCTCAAGGAATTGTGCATGGATCCTAATACTTGAATGATTTCTTTAGGGATAATGGAATGGTCTTATTCCCTAGAATGTCATTCCAAAGGCCCTTGGATAACATTGAGAGCCATACCACTATGAAAAAACTTTTGATTGTGCCCATATCCAAGTTTTATGCCAAAGATACACTTTAAAGGGTGTATACTATGGTTCATGGCCTTCATCATTGCACATTGCCATATTAATATTATTTTAGGGTATAATTCCCTCAATTTCCTCCATAACCATGGTGCAAGGCTTATCCCTAGTGCACAAAACTACATATTGCAACACATATCCCACTTTAAGGATAATGAGCTCCTATATAGTGCATGATCTCCTATGTGGTAGTTAGAGACATGACTCTTAGCCTTAGATTCCTAAAACATTCATTTAGTTCCTAAGTCCTATGATTCCTCCCATGACTATGTACAAGGTTATAAGACCCATATCTAGTTCCACTTACACTAACACTTAGATGTGTTTCAAATCTTCCCTTAGGGTCGAAGGCCCAAGTTTTCTCCTATGAAATATACAAACCCTAATACCGATATGTACTAGAAAATCCTCATAATAACATTGAATTGCTCACTTAGAGGTAAAGAATACCCCTCATATATCATGTGTAGTTGTTCGAGGTGTTTCATTTGGTCTTGGATGCCAAAATTGTTTTATTAGGGGATAAGGCCTAGGTTTCCTCCCGCAAACATCTCAAGGGCCTTGAAACCCATATAGAGTGCTTAAAACCTCTTAGTGAAATTAATACTCCCAGTATTAGGCTAAGGATACCCTTAAGAGGACTTATGTGGCGGTTAGAGGTACACTTGTTAATCTTACATTTCTATAGGTTTCATCTAATGTTTAAGGCCTATTTTTCCTCCCTTAATCATGTTTATGCCCCAAATACTTATAATTAGTTTAATTTCCTCTGATTTAGCTCTATATCCCTATTATAAGGCCAAGGATAATCTCAAATAGTCATTTTTGTTGGCGTAACACATCATTATTTTCCCTACATGCTTAGAAGATTCATTTTACCCAAGGCCTAGCTTTTTTCTCTTAAATATGATGAGGACCAATAGGCCTATCGCTAGTGATCAAAACCCTATAATATAATCAATTCCCACATATATACACTAAGAATGTTCACTCTTAGGAAAAAATGTGTGTTGACCATATTTCTTTGACCTAGATTATTAAAAGCTTCTTTTATGACTCGAGGTAGAGGTTTCCTCCCTCAATCATGTCCAAGGATTTGAGACCCATGCCTTGTGCTCAAAATTTAATATTGATACTAATATCTATCAATAAATTTAATAAGTTAAATGAAAACACACTCAATTGAATAATGAATTTTCAATTCAAATCAATTTTATTCTATTTTAGAATAATAATAAATTAAAAATGGTTGTCTTTAATCATTTGTCAATATTAAGAGCCATAGGTATTTATTTCCTTAAATAATATTAAAAATTAATACTTTAATTGAGTTATTTACAAAATAATTATTTGTGTACTTTTGGTGCTTATGGTTCAAAGCCTCATAAATGAATCATTTCAATTTATTTGTTTAAATATTATAGAAATAAACAATAGAATTTGTCGTGATTGTGGTATCAAATCTCATAAATTAATCTATATCATTCTTTTGATTGAAATAAAAATGAGTTTTAAGTAATTTACAAAATAATTATTTGTGAAGTTGATATATTTATGGTGTAAATCATCATAAGTAAATCATATTTGTACATGTCCATGTGACAAATAATCTCTTAGTGCCACTAAATGTACTTACCAACATGGCACTTCTATAGTCTTAAGATCCCTTTAGCGAAAGGCGTAGGTTTCTTCTCTCAACCGTCTTGAGGGACACTAGACATATCCCTAGTGATTAAAAACCTTATAATAGTGACAAGTCTCACACTTAGATGCTTAGGAATACTTGTGGTGACCTTTGAGGTGGCTTTCTTCATCCTAGATTATTGAAAGCTTATTTTATTATGTAAGGTATAGATTTTCTCCCTTCACTATGTCCATGGATTTGAAACCTATGCCTTGGGCTAAAAACCTAATTATGATACTAATATCAATAAAAAAAATTATAACAAAAATAAAAACATTTTCATTGAATAATCAATTTTCTATTCAAATAATTTTTATTACTACTTTATTATAGTAATAAATTAAAAGTGGTTCATTTTAATTAGGTACTTAATTATTTAAATAATATTTAAAATGATTAATTAAATTGAATTATTTACAAAATAATTATTTGTGAGCTTATTATGATTCTGGTGTAGAGCATCATAAATGAATCATGTGAATTTAGGAAGTTGCAAAAATAAAATATAAAAAATGAAATTGTTATGGTTGTGATACAAAAACTCATAAATTAAGCATGATGATTTATTTGAATGAGTAAAAAAACAAAAACTTGAATTAAGTTATTTATAAAATAATTATTTGTATGGTACTTGTATTTATGGTGCAAATCATCATAATTAAATCCTACTCCTATATGTTCGGAGTTTGCATTGTTATGCACTTAAATGCAATATCCATTGTCGTATTTTCACTTTAATAAGAGTGAATTATCACAACAAAAATCACCCATTAATCAAAATATAAAGACAAAATCCTCAATTAATATAAAGTCGTAGCTCGTAGGCAATTGATTTTCCATTAATCTTCTTCGTTTTCATAATTGAATATAAAGACAAATTCCTCCTTTTAATGGCTCTCCCTCTACTTTCTTTCCGGCCTCTCGTGGCATTCGTCAGGGGTGCCCCCTTTCCCTATTACTCTTCATTTTGGTTATTGAGGGACTTAGCCTCCTGATTGAGGACGCCAGACGAAATGGTCTTATCAGGGGCATTAAGATCTCGGAAAACCTCTCTATTACTCACCTGCTCTTCGTGGATGATGTGATTCTTTTTGGGGTGGGCACTTTTGAGGACTGGTATACTTTCCAAATCATTCTGGATAAGTTTTGTGATGCTTCTGGGATGAAGATCAACTTGAATAAGTCTGTCATTCTACATGAGAATATTGAGGAGGATATGATGCACAGAATTGCTGGGATTATGCCCTATCGATTCTCACATTTAAATGAAGGTTTTACATACCTGGGCTTCTTCTTGAAGCCCTCTGGATACCTTATTAAGGATTGGATGTGGCTTATATCGAAATTTGAACATCGTATATCTCATTGGACCTACAGATTATTAACACTGGGGGGAAGGCTGGTGTTGGTATGGGCGGTACTCACTAGTCTACCCGTTTATTTGTTTGCTCTGTTCCCCATCCCATCGGCCATACTGGATAAGCTTAGAAAGCTTATTTACTCTTTCCTGTGGGGATCTTCGGATAAGCAGAAAAGGTATCACCTGGCGGATTGGCACTTGCTGGCTAGGCCCACTGCCCTGGGGGGATGGGGGATTAAGAATCTTCCCCTCTTCAATATCTCTCTACGTATGAAAAACTTTTGGTTTGCTTTGCATCAGTCGGGCATTTGGAACCTTTTGCTAAAGGAAAAATACATGAAACATATGGCTGTACATGATTGGCTCCGAAAGAAATGTTTCAGTATACATAATGCATCCATTATTTGGAATGGTTTTCTTTCGACTATTCATTGGATTGGAAACGGTCTATCGTGGCAGGTTGGCAATGGTAGGCAGATTAAGGTGGGAGCGGATCCAATGGTTGGTATGGACTGCTCATACATTCTATCCGACGAGCTGAGACATTATTTGCTAGACTACGGGATATCTACCTTGGATCAGGCTTTCAATTATTCGACTGGTGTTTGGTTTACCGCGCTGGAACTGGACTTATGTGATGAATGGAGCTGTCAATGGAACTTATATATCAAAGGATTGCGATCCAACAGAATTCTCCTAAAGGAGGAGCCTGATACTCTACTGTGGACCTACAACACTCATGCTGGGCCCATTACTGCGGCATGGAGCTATGCTTGTCTTATTAATTCCCAGGTTGACTCGATCCACTATAAGGATCTGTTTATTTTATGGAGATTGAAGATCCCACTTAAGATGATTTGCTTCACCTGGCTGCTTATGATGGATCGGATCCTCACATGGGATCACTTACAGTCTCGTGGTTTTCATGGACCGGGTATATGTATATTTTGCAACAGGGACTTTGAGAATTGTGACCATTTGTTTTTGCGTTGTCCTTTCACCTGCCATATCATCAACCACTTTGCGGCCTGCCTGGGGTTTACCTTGATGCCTCTCGACAATCTCCATACTACACTTACTCATTGGTTTTCCACACATGCCTGTTATGCCACATATCTATATGCCCCTGTGTTCATTTTCTGGTACATTTGGCTACATAGAAATTCCTGTATATTTGATGATCAGTCTCCTTTCGCACCTCTGCTCATTGCCAGGATTGAAAGTGCCCTATCTTTGTTCCCGGTCCCACAGAAGACTATGAAAACCAGGCTAATTGGTCCTCAGCCGGCGCATTTCTATCCTGTTGCTTTTTTTGATGGTGCTGCTAAAGATAATCATGGAGGAGCCGGGTTTATGATCTATCTCAGTGAAACCCATCATTTTGGCTTTTCTGTTGGTTGTGGGGATTGCACTAACACACGGGCCGAGCTCATGGCACTTTGGTCTGTCATCAGAGTCTGTCTTATGATGGGATTTCCCATTAAGATGATATATGGTGACTCATTAGTGATTATTTCCTGGGTAAATGGAACTAATACCCTGGATGTACCCACTCTGAAACACTGGTGCGATGATATTATCTATATGCTACGAATGGTACCACCGGTGTCCTTCAATCATATATATCGGGAACACAATACTCTAGCTGATGGTCTATCCAAGCAGGCTCTTCTATTGGATTTAGGCTCTGGACATTTCACGGAAACTATGAATGGTTTGGACATTAGAGAGGGACATTTCTCTCTATTTTGATGGCTGCATTACTTTTTCTGTTGTTTGGCATTGTATTGTGTGGATATTATTTCTGTCTGTATATTGGAACTTTCAGCTAGATTTTTACAGCCACGACATATATGTTTGACTGGACACCTGAACTGGAATTGCTGACCCGAGTATATTGGGGATGATGAGAAAGTCTGCTTATGATCAGACTTTGTCTTTGTTTACTTACCAGTTCGGGCTGATCTTGGTCATATGTCTTTCTTCTTGTCTGTTTAGGATACATTTTGGACATTTGGTCCACGTACTTTTTGATGTATGTTTACGATGTCTTTTGATTCAATCAAATATCAAAGGCTGGCTTTTTTCTTCTGAAAAAAAAAAAGTCGTGGGCAATTGGTTCTTCATTAATCTTTTTCCTCTTCATAATTCAATATATCCCACACACGTGGACTCTTATGGGTAATAATCAGTGTGCTCCTATTTAAGATTTCAAACATATGCTGGATTTCTATCTTCAGTTTCATTTTAAGTAATACCTCAGTTTTAGTTCGCCTTTCAAAGACCATGGGTTATTCAATAAGGTGAGGAATTTGTCTTTACATATTATGTATTAGTATTTGATGTATTTCAATATATACAATATATAAAATGTAAAAAAAATGTAAAATGAATGGTAAAGGTTTACTTTAATTTAGCATAAATCAGTAAAAATATTTAATATATATTTTTTAATTTTTTAGTTGGAAAGTCATTCAATGGCTAGTCATAATAGATAGTAATTGATAATATTTGAGATTTAATTAAATTTAAAATATTGATATCTAACTAAATATAAAGAGAAGTTATATATATTTCCGCTTTATAAAAAAACACATTTTTTATTGACCATGTAGCATTATTTTAAACTTGGGACCATGTATCATTATAGTTTTAATGATAACGTGAACACTAATGTCCATGATATTTCCATCCGTGTCTACCTAAAACATCACATCCGAAAAAATGAAACTTAAAAAATATTGCATAACTATAAAAGGTATAGATTTATTTTAACTTATAAATTTATGAAGTATTCTAATTTATTCAAGTACTCAAAATATACAATTTATCATAACTTTAAAAAGTCTTAATATATTTATATAAATCTATTTTATCTTATAATTTATGAAGTATTAAAATTTATTCAAGTACCCAAACTATACAATTTACATTGATCCTAACCTTAAAAGTCTTAATAATTTTAATAAAGTAAACAAATTTCGAAACGATAAAAAATAATAATAATAAAGTAAACATTTAATATACATGGAATCCCACGCCTATCGAGCCTTGGCAATGCATTTAGGGAACGTGATAATCAAGATTCAAGAGTATTAGGATTAAATAATTGATTTATTTTGGAAATTGTCGCTTCGTAATTTCGAAGTGGTTTTATCATGAAAACGTGGTCCATGCTCTTCACGTGTAATCCAACCAATGCTCAGATGATCTTCAAATTGCCGTGAGTTAGCCATCTATTTTGAAGTCCTTGCGATACAATGAACGATCATGGTTTCTCTTTTCATTAATATTATTGGATGTTCGGCCAAAATTGCATGTCACGTGGCAAGAACCATATTATTGGGTGTTTTGTTTCGTGAATTGTAAAGGATGATAGGCATGGTGGTATTGTCTTTGACTATTTTCTTAGAGAATTCGGGACCACCATGGTTGGGTACCAACCATCTTAAGTGCTTTGGTGGATGGAAATATATATAATGGTTAGTTGCTAAATATTTACATTAAGGTTGACACAAGTCTTAGATTATGATAAATTTTCAATAAAACTATGTAATATTAGTGTTTAGCTCAATGGTATAATTGGTTTACGTCTAGTATGTTGTTTGAGATAACATTTTTAGAAAATGAATGGAGGAGCATGGACACCTTAATTTAGAGATGGAAGCATGTTTTTTACGTTTTGATCCCATCTTAGATCCATATATCTTGATTCACTCTTAGAGTCCATGTGCAGATAGACCATGCTTGACATACTCAACATATCATCCGTAATATTATAGTGCATAACAAGACAACCATGCATGTTACATAATTATCAATTAATCTTATGAGATAACAAATTTCATATAATTTCTTTATTCAATCATCATCATATCAAGATCATAAATATACAATCTAGGTCATGATTCTCAATGACATCTAAGTGAATCTCAAAATACACCATATGGTGACAACTAATCATATCATAACATTACATAGTTTTAAAGAAACCACATGAAGGTGTATTCATCAAACAATAACAAGTTGCCAAGGTGTCTAAAATACCCTCAAACTAAGGAATCATAGGTCTAGTCAAAACAAGCATCATACTTTTGAAGTGTCAATATGACATAACATTTATGTCAACCTCTTAATTGTTATGTTTAAAATTTTGCAATGTGATAACCATTGAAGTAAAACATATTAACAACCATATGACCTGTATGGACATTATGGTTAATCGTAAGGACAACCATACTTTAATTACAAGTAAACATAAAATTATTAGTCTATAAAGGTTGTAATGTGACATAACATTGATGTCAACTTTGTTCTATTAACTATAGCCAACAAGTTCAACCTTAGTCAATCATATAAAAAATGGTCAAGTATCATTGTCAAATAGGAAAACCATAGTAAACTATAGACAACCATACTCAACCAAAGTCAACCATACTCAACAATTATTAATAATATCCAATTATAATAAACTTTATATATATATATATATATATATATATATATATATATATATATATATATGGTCAACCATGGAGAATAATGCATAAACATGTTCGACATGGTCAACCACACTCAACCATAGTTAACTAATCGGCCATCATCAACTGAAATCAACATACCCTCAATGAGTAACTCCCGAATGAGAGACTTTCCTAGAGTTACCACTAGAAGACAAACCATAGTCAATAATGGTTAACCATGATCTATAGGGTATACAATAGTTTATAAAATCGATGATAGTCAGCATTCCCATGGTCAACCATAGTCAATGATGGTCAATCACAAGTCAACCATGGTCATCCATAAGTATTAAGCTAACCCATTCTCAGTCATAGGAAACCATATCAACATGATAAAGTTAGCCATCATCAACATGGTTAACCTATGTCATATATATTGAACTATTCTCAACGATACTCAACATGATCAACCATAACTATAATCAATTATAGTCAATGCAGTCAACAAGAGTAAACCACGATCAACTATTGTTAGTAACAATAACCTTTGGTCAAACTATTGTTGACTGTGCAATCAAATATAGTTAAATATCAAAAGCTTAACTCAAACATGGTCAAGCATAGTCAACCATGATTAATGATAGTCAACTATCATAAGCCATAGTCAACTACGATCAATGATAGTCAACTATCATAATATGTAGTCAACCATGATCAATAATAGTCAATCATCATAAGCTATAGTCAACTTAGTAAACCAAAATTAACCATAGCCAACATGGTCAACTACTATTAACCATTGTCAACAGTGATCACTCATCATATTAACCATATTATAAAGGTACCTATGGGGAGTAAGTGTGCATTATTATGAGGGTGGGCATTGGGGGAGTAAGTTTGTGTTATTACAAGGATAGAGATGGGAGAATAAGTGTGCATTTAAGGGTGGGGGTGGGAGTAAGTGAGATTTAAATTAACAATTTCCATCAGAGGTGGCGATGTCCCTGTCATTAACTTCTATAATTTATTAGTTAAATTGGTTAAATTGTATAACCCTTCCAAGAAATTGTTACTTATTTAATTGATGATGTTGCTTTTGTCCTTCGTCGATCATTTAACCATGCAATTAGTTAGTTCATATGGTGATATCCCATCCACCTTAAACAAATTAAAATCTTAGACTTTAACATCCCCCTCTCTCTCCACCTCTAACCCCTTACCAC
>LPNX010396748.1:79847-120726 GCA_001517045.1 Pseudotsuga menziesii | reverse complement strand
CCCTAACCCTCACTAACTCTCTCTCTCTCTCTCTCTCTCTCTCTCTCTCTCTCTCTCTCCTATTCCTCCACCTACACCTAACCCCATATCTCTCTCTCCCCCCTCTCTCCCCCATAGGGTCTTCACTCAATGAAGCTCTAACATAGCACGTTTGTTCATGGCATATGAAACAATACCCCTAATTTCAGTAAATATTGGAAAATACCTCCCAAAATATTTTATTTAACCCCCTCCCAATATGCCTTCCCAATTTAAAAAAACCGTTATTTTCACTATATATTGTATGTATCCATTTTTCATTTACATTTTTTATACCCCTTTATATTTCTACCTAGTATATTGACATGATACCCCTCTTATGACCCCACATGCATTCTACAATGCACCTTGCTTCTTTCAATGTATATTTTGGATGCACATTACTTCACCCACAATGATCAACATCATAGAGATCACATTCCTTTCATAATAACTAAATAGGAATTCTTTCAGAGGTCTACAAAGTGTAAACATCAACTCCAAGGTTGCATGGATTCGTGGCTACATGGATACGTTGAGTAAGACTGCAGTGAGTATGCAACATGATCCCCAAAAATGGGGGATGCAAGTACACGAGTATAGCTATACCCTAATACCACATATAAATAAATGTATAAAATAAGATAGACATGCATTGCATAAAGGGGAATTTCAAGTTTTAAATAAGACTCTAAAGTATTAACTTCAAATTTTAATATTCAAAATATAAAATAGTAGTAGTTGCTTAATTACAATTTACTATTTATTACAATTACTAATATTACATTTTAGCATTTAACAATACATAAAAGTCTATAAAACAGATCTAACTTTGTAAAAACATATCATTCTCAGACTTTTAATCGCTTCAATACAATATAAATATGGGTTAACATGATAAAGACTTACCAAATCAAAATAGGAATGAATAGTTGCAAAATCAATTCCTTTGATTTGGTTATTGGTGATGAAATATGTCCCCACAGAGAAGCCTAGATTGATGTTGATTTTGTATTCTCCATAAAATCCTTCCAAACTAGCCTCCAGAAGATGGTTTCCATCAATGGATTTCACATGGCTAGTCATCTCCTCAATCCATCCTCATTTGATCATCACAACCAAAGAGCTACCATGTTTTCTCATAATGCTCTCACACAATCATTACCAAAAATAATAAAGTA
Source organism: Pseudotsuga menziesii (assembly GCA_001517045.1). Taxonomy (NCBI): domain Eukaryota; kingdom Viridiplantae; phylum Streptophyta; class Pinopsida; order Pinales; family Pinaceae; genus Pseudotsuga; species Pseudotsuga menziesii. The sequence continues at coordinate 119,527 of LPNX010396748.1, read as the reverse complement.
CAAGAAAGCAGAATTATAAAGAGAACCCCATCAAACTATCAATATACAAGATCTGATAACTGTGTAGTTCAACAATAGAAACAAGACCTTAAACACAACATCCTTGTTTGAATCTCTGGTTACAATTGTTTTCCATTTTCCATTTCTGATTCAAAAACACAAGGTGTTAGCTGACCTAGATGGTCCTCCCAGAAGGATCACTTTGACAACGAGCCTCGTTCTTGAGCCCCCATGCAAAGATTTTAGGGTCATCCCTGTAGGATATTCCACTGATGTTTTCCACTCTAGTCAATCAAGTCTGTAAGAAAATGCATTTCCCATTGCATATTTGAATAGTTTTTGTATGTATATGTATTGCATGCAAATTGGTCTATGTATGTTTATATACACAATGAAAGAAAATTAAGCATATAATGAAACTGAAACAAACATTTATAGAGTTAGTTACTTTAACATGGTTCTTAAAGTAGCTTTTTATAGTGGGATTGGTGAATAAATCATCAATAGAGTTGAGATTCTATCCAGCATTGTGATCACATTGTACATATCAATCCTTTCCTCCAAACTTCTCATAATTATTTGCCAGGATTAGTATGAGTCTGAGACCATACTTGTGGGCTTCAAAGACCACAAAGTTCAGAGATTGAACCAAAACAACCGTGAGTATAGGAAAACAAATTTAGAAATTTGAGTATGTATTTTTGAAATGGGCCTGCGTGCCTCCTCATATTCTCATACATATCTCCATATATGTATATGTACATATATATATGAGCATATTTTTATAAATATATAGATATATGAGACTAATTTCATAAATATATAGATATATATCAATATTTTTATATTTACTATTATATATCTCATATTTAGATGTATCATATCAAGAAAGAAATCTAAAAACTAGAATACATATTCTCATCCATATCCTATTTGTGTTCTGGTAACTCCAACTCAAAACCTACAGAAGTTCCATATGGTAAACAAGTAATATCTCACCTAAAAGGAAAAATAACACTAATTCATAGATCAGGGACATGAGAATTAGATGTGTCATCAAGGGCAAAGAGAAAATTATAAATTAAGCTTCCTATACTTTTCAAGAAAACCAAACAAGGATAAAAAGGAAAGCCAAATAACAAAAACTGTAAAAACCAATCATGGAATATGCCATGTACATGTCTCCAAAGTACTTGATGTTGAAGTTTAAGGGTTAGAGGAGTTTTTAATTTAAGAAGTAAACTTTAATGCATGAACATATAAAATCCGATTCAGAATAGTACTGCTCTAATAAAATTTGAACTGTAATAAACAAACATAATTTTCATCTATTTCAACTTAATGCTCTGTTAGTCACTGCTTTAAAGTTGGTACTCGAGAATCATCAAATGCCATGTACAGTAACAAAAAGATAAAATTATGTACAATAGATATCAATGGTAAAGAATCATAACCAATATTTGAATCAACCATATACTCAGATATTTCAGATTTGATCTTGTCACCAAAGGGACAAGTCAATCTAGGCAAAAAAATTATGTACCTTGAGAGAGAGCTTGAGAGGGTTAAAGTAGAAGCATATTGACCCGGACTTCTTAGTCAACAAGCACAGTCATACCCAGTACAGTTATGCTGATAAAGGACACATAGTCATGCTGGGTAAGGATGCGGTCACATAGTGCAGAGACATAGAAGCATACTTTGCATAGTTATGCTTGGAAACCCATAATCCACCCATAAAGTGAAACTCACTATCACGTTGGGGAAGACCCCAAAGTCCACACAAGAACACAGGCTCACGGTCACCCTAGGGAAGGACCCATAGTCGACCCAAGAAAACAGATCATGGTCATGCTAACCTAACCATAAACATAACCAATGTATCAAATAATATAAAGGATCACGAGTCAACCAAGGGGGGCACAACAAAACAAAAAAAAAACCCACAAGGTCAAGGTGAAATATATAAGGTGGACAAGAAACTGCTTTATAGGACCAACAAGACCAATAATCTTTTCTCTCTCTCAGGGTACATTGTTTTATATATTTTTGTCATCACTGTATAAGGGTCATTAGTTATAGAAAGTAGAACCAAATAAACAACTTATACAAGGAAGATAAATGAAATCCATAAAAAGTAGTTAGCTTGAAAACTGCAACTGCAAGTGAAATCCATAAATAGGCATCAATGCAACTGCAACTTATGGAAACTTCCAACCAGATTTTGATATTTAAACTTAGCAGTGGGTATCTGATAAGAAAAAGGACATAAACCATGACAAACCATCTCAAACAGACATAAACCATGACAAACGATGACAAAGAAGTACTAGAAACAAAATAGTATCATTATAACTAGACAAGATAAGTTTAAAGCATAATTTTCATCTCTTTCAACTTTAACACTCCCTAAGGTCCCTATGTTAAAGCTGAAAAGCATAAAAAGACAATAAATAATAGCAGTAGTAAATCTAACTCAAAGTACAAAGAAAACAAAAAGATAACCCACTAGGAGAGTTGAAACCTTCCTTATACTCAACAATATTTTTTTAGATCATATCTTCTCTATTAAGAGACAAGTCACTACAGGAATAAAGGACATACCTGAGAGAGAGAATAAATTCAATTGTTGTAGGCTATTCAACTGTAGTAATAGTCAAGGTAACCCAGTCGATAAGTAAGGAAACCCCAATTACTAGAGCAGCAAACCAAGAAACAACAGTCCATAAAATATCAGGTAATGATGACATTCCACACATGAACCAAAGCTTAGTTTGTATCCCATACAAATCCCATGGATTTATTACAGCTTAACACACTCAAATGGTGCAACAAAGATATTAGTCCACACAAGTATGAACACATAATTTTCATCTCTTTCAACCTTAACACTCCCAAAGGTCCACATTCAAGAGTGTAAAAGTTGAAAGAGATGAAAATTATGCTTCAAACTTATCTTGTCTCACTCTTGTCTAGTTATAGCTGAAAATAATACAAAGATAATAAATAACATCAGTTGTAAATCTAACTCAAAGTACAAAGAAAACAAATAAGATAACCCACTAGGAGAGTTGAAACCTTCCTTATACTTGACAATATTTTTTTAGATCAGATATTGTCTATTAAGAGACAAGTCACTACAGGAACAAAGGACATACCTGAGAGAGATAGTAAATTCAAATATTGTAGGTTATTCAACTATAGTAGCAGTTAAGGTAACCCGATCGTCAAGCAAGGATACCCCAATTACTAGAGCAGTAAACCAAGAAACAACATTCCATGAAATATCAGGTAATGATGACATCCCAAACACAAACCATAGCTCACTTTGTAGCCCATACAAAGCCCATGGATTTCTTGAGTAGGCTGTGAGTTGTCTGGGGACGATAAAAGAAACCATAACCCTATTTGAGTCACGTTTAAGTGGACTAAGATCTATGTTGCACTGTTTGAGTGTTTGGGTCTGCTTGAAGTGAACCGTAAAGAAACCCCAATTACTAGAATAGTAGACCTAGAAACAATAGTCCATAAAATATCAGGTAATGATGACATTCCACACACAAACCAGAGCTCAGTCTGTATCCCGTACGAAGCCCGTGGATTTCTTACAACTTAGCACACTCAAATAGTGCATCAGATATATTAGTCCACTCAAGTATGAAACCACGGGGGTGTCACTGACGGACCAATACCATATCGCATTCGTTCATATTGGGGGATTAAGCTATATATATATATTGGGATCATATTTAGGGTTGAGGGGTTTATTCACGGTTTATTTTATGGGTTAAAAAACATTTAATGTTTAAGGGGTTTTATTATAAAAAGGGGGGGATAATCAACATAAGAGGGGTGTGGAGAAGAAATGAAAGAGGGTGAAAATTAGGGTTTGGTGTGGAGACTACTGACATACTACCGAGAAGACGAAGGTTTCAAACTAAGGTGTCAAAATATTATATTCTCTCTCAAGGTATATAGTCCATAAGTGTTCCATACCACAGTAGTACATTTTATCATCACGGTATAAGGAAGGTCCATACCACAACGGTGATTTTTATAACAAGATATTTCCACACCCTATCTGTCTTTCGAATCAACAACAATCATAATTTCCTAATGAGTTAATATGCACTACACACAAACATGACGAAATTAAAAAACACTTCCACTGGAAAATTTTAAGATATGATACCATAAACATCGAATGGACTATCAACATTTAAACCTAAAACTTTCTCAATATTCTCAAATTTGTTGTCAACTACTGAACTATTACCATTGGCATTGTTATTCCCTTGATATACAATGTCATTTGAATACACACACCCAGTGTTCCTTACCTTCATAGCATCACGTAGAGAGGTGTTAGACAAGTTAGCATCATTTCCACCTGTAGCAAGAGATGCACCCCAGGTAAATCCCTAACTCCTAGGAATCCCTAAATCAATGTTCATTTAACTAAATCCCTAACTCCTAGGAATCTAGTAACTAAATTTTTTTATAAAAACAAATTTCGTAGAAAATCCATGTGGTATGCCAAAGAGATATCTGAATTTCTCCCTTTCATTGTGACACATGTTCATCATTGGTGTAGTCTATATTTGTTTTTCCCAAATTTTCCCACAGCCTTCCATTGTTCATGATTCAGTAGGTTGCAATCCATCATTTCTTTAATTGCCACCTCTAACTCCACATATTGGGTGTAAGAAATAGGGAGTATACTTATTTGAGTGATCATGAACCATTCAAATATCTCAAAGTCACCAGTCAATGTCTCTATAATGACTTTTTCTATTATTCCCTTTGTCAATTCTTCAAATTTGGAGTGGTCCATGCGTTCATGCACTAGCAATTATTTCTTTTTCCCAAGGTGAGAAAGTTAGCAAATAAACAATTGTCGCTAATTTACATCGGGGATTTAGATAGGAACACCCTTAAATTTTCTATGATAGACGATGATAAAGTTTCAGAATTCAAGTTCGGTCTGGAGAAAATCAGCGTGCCTAATAACTTCCAGCTCCATCGACAGGCCAGTGATGTTTTATATTCTAATTTACTAAAGGCCACATTGAAGATTACGAGGATGTAGTCGGTTATTGATAAGTTAGAGAACCGACTCCGACATGAGAAATTGGAGAACAAAGCTCATTCAGTTCAGATTAAAAAATTACATACATACCTTATAACTTCAGGGAATGAATCAGCTCATGTTCAAGCAACTAAAAAATTGCTAGCAGAAAAAGAAAAAACTATCCAAGTCCTTAAGAAAAAACTAAAAGTTCCAAGTACGCAACATGTTCAGCTATCTGATTTGACAGTGTTGCATCAAGAGAAGGATAAAATTTACCAGGAATTGATGGACTTTAAGGGGAAAATGTTAAAGCTACATAAGGATAAAGAGGATTGGGAAATTGAACGATTTGGATTTGTGTCCCATCTTTCATCTTTTAATGCCAATAAAAAAGAAGAAGAGGAAGTGTTGGAGGAGTTGATGAGCCAACCCTTGATTCAGACTAAAGATCAAGTAAAAGAATCTCCCACTCATGAATTATATCTTTCCATGTCATAGATAAATTTGAGAGAGGGAGAAATCAAAGAGTTCAAAGAAGGTAATGTCAAGCTGGAGCAAGAATTGGATCAAATTATTGAAGAAAGAAACAATATTTTAGGTGAAAAGAAAAAAATTTAGAAGAAGATCAACAAATTGAATGAGAAGATGATAGGAAAACTACCCCTGCAAGGAGCTAAACATCTTATTTGGGATACTTTGACTATAGAAATCACTAAGTTTAGATCCTGTTTAAATTTTGTGAACAATACGAATGAAAAAGTGGATTTAGCTCTTCAAAGATGTAAATTGGTAAATGAAAATATAGACAAAAAGCCATTGAAGACTACCCAAAATTCCATTAAATTTTTAAAAACTTTGACATATGAAGACATACAAGAGATGGCAATCAGGGATCTAGGATAGCCATCATTCTATGGGCTAGAAAGTTTATTAATAAACATAATTTGGTCAAATTTGTATAAGAGAAAGCAAATAAGATGCTTTTGGGGGTTAAAGATTTCAAGAAAATATTTCAAAAACACTTCGATGAAGGACTTCCTACATTCTGGGATGATAACTTTCTGAACTGAATGAGCTTTGTTCTCCACTTTCTCATGTCGGAGTTGGTTCTCCAACTTATCAATAACTGACTACATCCTTGTAATATTCAATGTGGCCTTTAGTAAATCAAAATATAAAACATCACCGATTTATCGATGGAGCTAGATTTTATCAGGCATGCTGATTTTTTCTAGGCTGAACTTGACTTCTGAAACTTTATCATCATCTATAATAGCAAATTTAAGGGTGTTCCTCTCTAAATCCCCGATGGAAATTAGCGAGAATTGTTGATCTACTAACTTTCTCACCTCGGGAAAAATATTTTGTGTATTCTTTAAAGCTTCCTTCCTTTGTTCTGCGTAGTTAGAAACAAAGTCAAACTTAGATCTATATCTAGATTCATATCCTGTGCTACCTTCTTCATGAAAAGAATATTCTCTTATTTGTACATGTTGTTGTTGTAAAATAAGACCTTTTTTTCATCATCTACACTCTACTCATCTTGCATCGTCATTTCCCTTGCAGGCTATGTCTTTAGTATTTTGTTTGAGTTTTCATTGTCGACATCCATTATGTCAATTCTGAAAGGTCCCTTTTATTTAACGAAGTAGAGTTCGATAGTATTTGTACAATTATAGCCAAGTTGCATTTCTCTTCACTTGCCTCTAATATTTCTTCTTTTACTCATTCACAATCCTCCTTGAATTCCAGCAAATTAACTATTTTATCCATGCCTTCCACTGATTGATGTTCGAAGGCCTTGTTTTTATTTTGTTGTCTTCTTTGGGACATGATTTGCCTTGGATCATAGTTTAGCCTCTCCATTTTGTCGAATTCCATAGCCTCTAATAAGTTTCAAACAATATTCAAAGCAGCTTTGTTTTTGAAAATGAAAGGGCCGATCTTGAATGGGAACTTTACATCAGAAGAATTCTTAAAACTACGAAATTGTTCTTCTTTTGAACACAACCTCTACCTAATAAATTATAACGCAAAAATTCTAGGAGTCAAAAGGTAGGTAATTTGTAAGGTGGTCATGTGTAACCATAAACACAAACAACAATGAATTCCTTATATAAAAACCAATCTCCTGTACAACCTTCCTCCGAGGGATGCAAAGTACTTTTCATTTCATCTAACACTCTGGGAAACTTTTCATCAAAAAGTATTTTGTATACTTCCGCCGTGATTTTATTCACAAACTCAAACATATTTATCTTCCTAGGTAGCCCAAGAGAAAAAATTGTATTAATGAAATGCAACTCAAAGACATTTGGGGATAGGAACATGTTCAGTAAGTATGACTGATACCTGAAATGTCTCAGCTTGGTAAAATATGCTAGTTGAAAATGAATTGTGGTGGCTAAGAATTCATTGAAACCAAAACAACAGACTTGGTTTGTCTCTGGTTTCGGTAAATTTGTCTTCAACAGAAAACCAATCATGACTTTAGTCACTGACTTGTCATCATCATATCCCAATATCTAACTCAATATTGACAACACCAGTTGGACCTCTTCTCGGAAAATATGAACATCCATGGGAAAGGAAAGACTCTCTACCACATGACCAACTTTTAGAATTTCTGTTAAAAATGAATTTTAATCCTAGACTTACATTCCCTATACACTTGGACCATGGGTTCTTCACTAAGGGCTTTAGTATTTGTAGGAAAAATATCGGGCACATTTAGAACCTCACAGATGAATTTTGCATTAACCTGACAAAGGATCCTAGTAACACTTTTTTTCATAATTACTCTCTCAGTGGGAGAATAATTATTTACACACCACTATACAAATTCAGGGTAATGCAGGGTTTGCTCGACAGAGAAATAATACATAAAAGAATTCCACACATTCAAAACATCTCTTCCTTGTGATTTAAAACTCCATAATTGTTCTTTGGATTGAGTTATGTTATACACAGAGAGAATTGGGTCGAATACATTTCCATATCTATCAACTATAACCAGGCTCCTCTTTCCTATCCAGAAACTTGCAACGAGAAACTGAACTTGAATCTTATTCCATAACAAAAAATCAGTAAGAAATAACATGGGAATAACGTGTTAGAACTACATGGGAGGTGGTGAAAACATTGTGGTTGACCTTTGGACAACAACCCGAACTGCAGACCCGTGCGTTGTCAATGTCTTCACTCTTTCCTCAATGCCAAAACAAAATAAACATTTTCACAACGACCATTGACCTTTATATTAGGTAATGGGACCGGTTTTGAAAGTTGCATAAAGTGGTTTTACATTTACCATTTTCCCCATCGGATCTCACCACATCACGCCGCATGGCAGGCAGTTTAGAATCCACTACCGCTTATCTCCTTTATCTCCCGCACTACTCTAGGCTCCGGATCACCTGGAAACCGTTGATCTTATCCCAAACACATCTTTTTCGTCCCGATCACTGACATCATATATGGGTCCCATGACCACATGCATACACCACATGTCAACCTTGACATTTATGCAAAATTAAAACTTGTAGATTTGATGCTCATTAAATTTATTTACCCATAATAATTACTAGTACCCTTTGGTTGAGTTATGATTTGGTAACTTGGTGGTTATGTTGGTTTTGGAAAATGATTCAGGAGTCATGTTCATTAAATTAGACATGTTTTGTGGAAGGATGACAACTTGAGTGCACATTCTTTGAACTCTCTGGGAGAAATTAGAATGTTATCTCATTTATTATCACCCTCAGCTGCCCAATGCTCACATAGGTCAAATTCCATGAATCTACCACAACATGAGAATTCATTGATCTCAATATTGGAGAATGGGAACATCCTGGTTTTGTTACTTCATTTGGGGAACCAAGAAGGGGCATACTCATTTCCAATCCTAAAATTCTTTGAACAACGAAGAAAAGTAAGATATGGCCGACTTCAAGAGTAATCCTTTTAATATATTTAGGCATTGTAATTTTTAAATAGATTTTAATATTGTCTTTTTTAAATATATTCAATAGATTAATATTATTGGTTGGTATAATATTCTGAGTCTGCTCCATATACAAAATCCCGCCCAACTAGCAACACATTTGAGTATGGGAAAAAAAGATTCCACAAGATTGTGATCAGGAGCATCAAAATGCTCACTTTAATTTCCACAAGGATATAGTACAAGAAGGGAGGGTAACTGGGTTTCTTCTACAACCCTTCGCTTTGGCCTTGCAATGATTGTTTATGCATCTATCCAAGGATTTTTGTATATAATCAAGTTTTTTTTTTAATTTTAATATTTTTTATGATTTTAAAATGTTTGAAGGTGTATTTTACTTCATTGTTTTTAAGTAAACATCAATTTAAGGTAGAATTAGGGTAATTAGTACCTTGGCCTATTTTATTTAGCAAAAGAATCAATAAACCATAGATTTTCGAGGGTCGCTTGCCTTAGATAAAATGAGAAATGGACATATTCATTTTCTATTTTTGGATGACTAGTGGAATATAGGTTTCTCCCTTCCTGTTCGATCGGGAAGATCCATAACTTTCTATTTCCAAATACCTAAGCCAAATTACTAGAGTTTAGCAGTTGCGATAATGACTTTTAATATGACATTAAAAAAATTAAGTAAATTTGATATAAATTATTGACACTATAAATTGGTAATAACGTAAAGTGACATGCAATGAAAAATACCAAATCGTTAACAAATTTCATTCGAAGGGCGAGGGGAATTTGAAATTCTAGGCCTAGCTAAGAGAAATATCTAACCTTAATCACATACACCTCAATATTTTTCCAGTTCCTTTAAAATGTTTCCAACTTTGAAATTGAAATGGAACCCCTTAACTTAACTTAACATTTCTACAAAATGAAACCCTTCCATAATAGTAAACTCAGTGCCTAACAAGGTACTAAAGCTACCTAGTGAGAGGTGAATCTTATAGTTGACCTTTGGACCACAACATGGAGTGTGAATTCGCATGTTGTCTTCGTATCCACCTTTCCACTTGTGCCACGACAAAATATCCCTTTTAACTTAGTCGACGACCCTTTATATTAAGTTTCAAAAGAACGGTTTCAGAGGCTCTATACAATGGGTTTTCGCTTAACACTTTTCCCAGCAAAGTTCAACACATTGCGCCACGTCAAGGGTGGTTTATAATTCGCTACAACTTCATCCTTTTATTTCTCGTGCTACTCCATGCTCCAGACGACCTGTCTACCGTAGATCCAATCTCGATCAGATCTTCATCGTTCGTCTTCATTTACCCGCTCCTTGACATCACATATGGGTCCCACTATCACGTGCATAACCCGGGCGTACTATCTTCTAGCACTTTTTGTTGCCGCCTTTGGTCACATTACAATATTTTAGGCTAGCTCCTCGCACTAAGAGAATTTTGAATCTAATGACCAATGGATTTTTTTATTAGTGAAATGAGTTCTCAATGTTGAGAAAGGTTTAAACTTATTAAGTTATTAACATGTAAGAATCTATTTATGTTGTCACTGTTTTGAATGTGGGTTTGTTATAATTGCATCGAAAGTAGCCACATGCTTACAACTCATGAGATATGTGTAAAGTTACCTTAAAAATATTAAGTTATGTAATAAAAAATAATTCCCAATATAATAAGAATTAACATTTTTCATATATATAAAAAAGGTGTAAACTTATAATGTTTGTAGACATGTAAGATCAATAACATATATAAATGTTTTGAATACATATATATTTTATAAGAAATAACATTTTTTATCTTAAAAACTTGTATATAAAAAAATTAAAATTATAAAATTTGTAGATATAGGATTTTTTTAATAAAATGCAACCATTGAATCCATTAGATTATACTTGTATTTTTTGTAGACATGTAAATTCAAACTTATAATATTTGTAGACATATAAAATCAATAAACATGCAAATTCAAACTTATAATATTTGTAGATATATAAGATCAATATCGTATAGAAATGTTTTGAATATATATATATATAAAATTAACTTTTTTTATATTAAAAACTTATATATAAAATATTAAAATGAAAATTTTGTTGACATATTAGCAGTATATGGGTTTTTTTAATTGAGTTTTATTATTGAATCCATTATATATATTGTAAATGTTATGTTAAGAAAATAGGTGTACTAGATATATTTTTTGGGGGTTAATTTCTAAGGTGTGTTTATATGACATCACTGAAAGGCTTGAAGGTGGTCTTGAACACCGTTAGAAACCATAAATACATGTGATCATAAAGATTGTTAATTTTTAACATTTGTTTTTGATGGATAATAGGTAAGGTTTGTCGTAATATAGAAAGTGAAGTGTATAGTTTTGTTATTATTTTACACAATTAAATGAAACTTTATCAAAACGACAAAAAACATTGTTTGTGATCATTCATAAATGTTTAGAAGTGAGAACGATATAGAGGGGGTTCAAAGATTTGTTAAGAATGGTTCTTGTTTTTTATTTTGGGACTTTTATTGTAGTTGTATCTAGTCACTCTCTTTGTTTCATCACCTAATTTTAATTGGGCAAATCTCTTTGATTCCAATGATTGGGTGATTCTTGGGCTTCCTTTATTGGTAGATAATGGCGTTTCACATTTAAATCGAATGATTAATGGATTTTTTAAGTAGTGAAATGAGTTTTCAACGTTTAGAAAGGTTTAAACTTATTAAGTTAATAATAAATAAAAAAATTATTTATAATAAAACTATTTTCAATATAAATTTATTATAATTATATCTATGGAAGCTGTGTAAAGTTATTTCCATTGCTCACTATCATATACTTCTAGTGATGATGATGATGATGGTTAACGTCCCCTGAGACCAAAATAATTTGGTCTATCGGACCCTGAAGAAGAAAATTAATTAGTTTGTTTTAAAGTTATATTTCTATGCTCAAAGAACTTGGAGAGAAGCGTCTCGAGCTTACTATAATTTTGACAAGCTAAAAGGCTAGGAATGTCGGTATTGCAACAAAGATTATGAAACTGAGATCTAATGTGGGTGTATGCCGGGCACTCTAAGAGGAAGTGATTTTCATCTTCAATGTTCTTACTCTCACAAAGGTGGCAGATCCTTTCTACCCAAGGAGTTTTAGGGACTGTCCAACGACCAGTTTCGCTGTGGAGCTCATGTGAGTTCGTTCTTATCTTAGCTATATTAATTTTTTTCTTAGGACTGATTAGAACAGAGAGATAGTTTTGATCTTCAAGAGTAGGGTTGATGACCTCCTTATAATATCTTAATTTCCTTTTGGCCTCTAACTCTTTCTCACACCACAATTTTTCTTTAAACTTAGAAGCAATAGTATTTTTAATGTTATTAATATTTTACAATGCAACATTTTCATCGATTTTCGAGTGATTTAACCAAGACCTGGTATCAATGCTATAGTTCCAGTTGAGCTTGTGATGAATATCAATTCCTAGGTACTTGTAAGAAGACACTTCCTCCAAGTTGCTATTGTCATACACAAAATTAGTGTATGTGTCCTTCTTGGATTTGATAATCATAACTTTTATTTTGTCAGTGTTAACAGTCATACCCATTGTAGAGCAGAAATCTTTAAAAAGACTTACCCCTACAGTACCCATTGTCAGTGTTAACATTGAAGATAGTACTTACCCCTATCTTCATGTTCTTATAATTTAAATCCGATCAAAGGTCCCGGTACCACATGCCACATAGTCTCATTCCAGTGGTTTGATCACGAGGGTTGGGAGATTCCCGATGAAAGGCAGAGATCTTTATCATTCAATGCACAGAGTATTCTTATGCTGCTCAACATATATCCAAAGAGTTTTTTTTAAAATTGTAACTGTTCCAAAAGTTGTACCTCCCTCTTTCCTGTTTTTTTCTCTTATGTATATATATTTTCTGTTTATGTATATATATAACTAAACAAAATACATAAATAACTTTATATTATTTATATTTAAAATTGAGCTATTTTTTGGTTAAAATTTGGTAACTTTATATTATTTATATTTAAAATTGAGCTATTTTTTGGTTAAAATTTGGTGAAAATTGTTCATAGTTTTCAATGTTTGGAATTACATAATATGAATACAAAAATAATAGATGGTTTCGAATCCATTTTTACAATAAAAAAAAATACAATTTTAACACTAAAAATTTTATTTTCATCATGTTGCCGAATTAAAACCAAACTTAAGTGAAAAAATACAAATGGTCTAAAGATGAGCCCACTCCCACTACATAGCCTAATCACTCCATAACGTGATAACCTACATGTTCTTTGTAGTAAAACAATTATCACAAACATTAATAAAATATCATATTTCAACGTGCATAGCACAAGTACCCAGAGCGTCGACACCCTGCAAAGAGATGACTATTGAAATGGAAACTTAAAAAGAAACAAACTGCAAAAGATTGGCGACGTCGCTAGTCTGTTAATCCGTCGACATATGCAACGCCCGTGGACTGCAACCATGAATCGCCTTGTATGAATTCGCCTACAGTAAATTTACTTGCTTCTTCAGAGCTGCTAATCACTCGATACCCGGGCCATTTCACACGGTGAGTAGTTCCTGCGCCTGGCCCTGTATTCATGTATTCCCCATAATACAACGTTTTCAACCCAAAATCTCCAGACCATTCCAGCCAGCCGGCAGGATCAATAACGTCCCCGAGAACTGACTGCATGAAAACCGTTCGGGAATACAACATCCACGGCCTACCCAGATAAGTTGGGAACGAGCTTTTTACCGGAACAAGGTCGGCCTCTGCAGCGATAGTGCATTTGTGAATAGAGGTTCCTGTGTTCTGGTTGGGATCAGATCTGCCCTGTGCCGTGATTGCGTTTTTCTGATTTGCACCGGGTTTCCTCGGAATCAGTGTGCAGCTCTGAAACACTACTGCAGCATTCCCAAATATGAAGTCTACGGTTCCCGAAATCTGACAGTCCCTGTAGAATTGACGGAGAGAATGAGCGTAGAGTGTGTCTTGGTAGCCTGCAATCTTGCAGCGATATAACACGGATTGGTCTGATCCTACACGAAGGGCCACCGCCTGCTGCTTTGCTGGGCCTGCGGTGTTAACGAACGCCATGTCTTGTGCCATAAACCCCATCCCTACAGCAGCTGCGTCTCAAACATTGTAAGGAGATCAGCTTTCAGAGATGCAACATACTAATTATAAGGAGATCAGCTTAAAGGAGATTCATTGTAAAAGATTTAGGAAAAATAATATTAAGAGTCCATATAATTCATGAGTTTTTAAAATGATTGATTAGTGCGCTATAATCCCACATCCCAATAGGTGCAACACACTAGTATTCTATTAGAGTGAGAAAACAAGGGAGTCTATTACAAATAGGGCGTTTCCTTCCAGGCCATGCTCATCGTTTGTGAAAAAACAAGTTTCGCATCTACAAACTGGAATCAGAAATAAAAAATGAGTTTCAGAATAAGTTTCTGCTAGAAACACCTCAAACAAAGTTACAGATGCCAGACATGGGATTCTGGCGTACTTTCAGTGTCAGAAAGATTTCTGCTTTTGTTAACATGGGTCAATTCCCTATATGCAAGATAGTGAAATGGCGAAGATCATGAATTTATGAAGAAATTAGAAGAGGGTTGGCGAGCGTTTACCAAATGTAGCGGAATTGAATGTGGTGGAACCGTCTATGACATTTCTGCTTCCTGTAACGACTGTAACTTCCATGCCTTCTCCGATTAGCATGATATTCTGTTTACTAACTTGCACGTTTTCCTTGTACGTTCCCTTTCTCACCTTGATCACGTATCTCTTCGAGCTTTTCGCTGGGGCTGCATTTATGGCTTCCGTAATCGTTTTGAAATTTCCGGAGCCATCCTGAGCTACGACCACGTCCGCCACTACGTCGTTTAGAGAGGCCCGTAGGAGTCTCCGATCTCCCGCAGAGAGCCATGAGGGAAAACCATCCTTGTTTGATTCGGATGGGAGACGTAGCTCAGGAGAAGGATTGCGGGGCTTCGACTCAATAGTAGCCTTTGCTATGGCCAGAGAATTGCTCACGAGCTTTCTCAAGTTTTCCACGCTACTTCGAACAAGAGCTCTGGCAATGTCCTCTGAATATTCCGAAATTCCGAGCAAGCAGGTGTCCTGGTTAGTTATTGAGGCACTGAGCCAGGTCTGCATATCGTCGGCCTGCTCACGCGTGAATGTTTTGAGATCCTGGCGCTTTAAAAGAGTGATAGAGCTATCAAGTTGTTCCCTGGTAACATCCATGAGCTCTATGCAATCTTGAAAAGCGGAGGTTTGCTTAACGAATTTAAAAAGAAGGGCAAAAGCCTCGTTTGCCTTCTCCACGGCCACCATTAGAACAAGATGAAGGATTTTTTTGGGTTGTGAAGGGGATGCTCCTAGATGAGGGAAGAGACTGGAATAGCAGAGCTCTGGATAGAGAGTTTTGCTACAAACGGCTTCTACTCGACTCTCCACTGGGTCTTGCAATTCAATAGCCGCGGGTACATCTCTAGACTGAATCAGGGGGAGCCACAGGGCGCCGCATAGTATGATTGCTACAAGAACCAGGGAAGGTCCAGGCACTACATTGGTTCTTTGCCTACTCTTCGTCTCTCCTTCCATAGCTTTGACAGGGACTCAAACTGCAGAGAGATTCGGGATGGATGCTGAAGTTGTAATCCTCACAGCGTCTTATAATGGGAATTAGTATATGTTTATTTCTGAATGGCATTCACAACGGAAAGAGTGGTGTGCGCACATACAAATGGATGCAATTAAAATATTTCAAAGAAGTCCCTACTTTACATTATTTTATGAGGGCAGCCAATATGTTGGTTCAGTGGATAATGGGCATCGTGCTCTGCCTCTGGCTACCGACCCCACGAAGTGCCAAAAGCAACCTGCACCAAAATCTCCCACAATCGGAAAATCGATGGATAGATGATGGACGCGTCACGCCACTACCAAATGTTTCCCTCACGTCAATATTCATAGCATTAATTTCGCACATGTTAATACTTTAAAAGCTTTTTGTCCAATTTGAACATGCTTTCACCTTACCTTGCACATGTTCTGACGTTACTTTAAAATACCTCATGTGTCTGATGCCCTTTACGAGGTTGTTCGGAGTTTGCTTTGTTATGCACTTAAATGCAATATCCATTATCGTGTTTTAAAAACTTTAATAAGAGTGAAGCATAAAAGTTTACAACAAAAGTCACCCCTTAATAAATAATATAAAGACAAATTCCTCCCTTTATATAATGTCGTAGCCCGTAGCAACTCATTCTTCATTAATCTTCTTCGTTTTCATAATTCAATATAGAGACAAATTCCTCAGTGTATATAAAGTCGTAGCCCGTAGGGCAATTGATTCTTCATTAATCTTCTTCCTCTTCATAATTCAATATATCTCACACACGTGGACCCTTAGCTGTTATGGGTCATAATCGTTATCAATTGCCAGGAGAAGGTGCAATAATACCTTGATAATGCAATTCAATATACCCCCACACACCTGTACCCTTAATGGTTATGGGTCATAATCAATACCCTTAATGGTTATGGGTCATAATCAATAGCAATGGCTCACAGAAGGTGCAATAATACCTTGATAATGTGGTTGTTGGAAAGGAAAACAAATAAAAAATGAAAGAATAAATTGAGGTAGTGTATATAAATGTCTGTAAATGATATATTTTTTTAAAAATTTTGTGTTACATGGGGCAATGATTAAAAGAATGTAGTGCTTTTAATGTATAAGTTTAATGTCTTTTATTATTTACATAGGGATGTCAAATTACTTCTAACATTCAAATTTCTACATAAATATTACGGAAAAAAAGACCTTGATAACTATTTCATTCAAACAACAATATATTGATAAATGGAACAATGCAATTAATACCACAACAAAATGGAACAGTGCAGTTTCTTCTCAAAAGATAGAGAATAGTCCAAATCACAATATATAACAAGTTTATTAAAGTTAACACTTTTACAAAATAGAAACTTATGAGATAGCATAGCATATACAAGAGAGGTATGCCAACTGGGTTTTACAATTAACATCACATTACAGTTTGGCATGGGATGCCATAACATATTTTAGACATGTTTTGTTGCTTTTAAAAAAGAGATCAATTTGCCAAATGGCCTTTACAATGAACATCACATCATAGTTTGACATGGCATGGAAGAAACTAATCTCATCAAAAAAAGACTCCAATGCGTTGTTATAACTGATGTCGTAACAACTATAAAAAGGAAAAACATGTTTGATACGAATCAAAGTATAAAATGAATAGTAACAATCATCCTCCGAAATGACACTTACCCTTTCCCTTTTCCAGTGTGTAAATTTGTTTCTAAATTCTCTGCATTGAAAAATTGCTACATCTGACTTGCAGATAGATGTACATAGTTTATTGGAGCAACTACAGAAGAAACATATAATGATCAGATCAAACACATCTAACAAAATAAATTTCAAATGTGAATATAAAAATCATGGTCTTTAATAAGATTAAAATTTTAACCTTAAGACATTGCAGTTTTTCTTTTATACCTGTTTAGAAAGAAATCCTATTAGAATTGCAATAAAACATCAAAAGAAGAAATACATTACAAAATGCTTTAACATAGTTTGTTCTTGGAGTTAAATAATTTGAGTTAACATAAAACCAATTGCAGGGACTGATCTATGTAGATACAAGCTCAATATAGGCATGTTAGTGAATGCAGAAACATGCTCCCATAAACTGCATAAAAAACAAACTGCTACCACTGAATTGGAATAAACGCATGCATCTAAAAAAAAGTACATTGAACTAACATATATTCTTTAGAGTTAAGAAACTAAATTTAACCTTGCAAAATAAATTTATTGATACCTTGGGTTTGCCAGCTTTTATTGCACCTTGTCAATTTTTACCTATATTAACTATTAAAAGATAGTAAATTATTCCATAGCACCACTCATACATGTCATGTTGTACATAAATTCTTTGAATTCCAACTTTCTCTTTCACTCCAATAAATTAATTACAATTGTTGATACTGAGTAAAATAAAAATCGAGGATTGTTCCACATGAGTCCATGTAGACGTGTGCATTTGTTTGCCATGTCAATGAGTTGTTCCAATTTTAATTGATGGAGAAAACTCTATTGGAAACAACAATTATGAGCAACGTACATAATTAAAATACGAAAATGAAACTAAACATATAGCAATTCAAAGCAGCAACACATGCACTGTAAAATATCTCCAAGATAAATTATTTTTGTTTTAAGCTCAATGAAGGGATTCTATAAATTGAGGGATCATAATTTATCAACTTAATTTAAGAATTTCAAGGATAAAATTTCTTAGAAATTGTTTGAGTTTATAAGAATGATTTGAGGATTAAACACACAGTAATTGTTGTTACATAAACTCATGGAGCACGTTGTAGAATTGCACAACTTATGATGAAGTCAAAGATGTGATTCTAACTAAAATCATTATTTACTGATAACAAAGAAGGCAGATAAATTAAGGGAAAATTTTTTTGGTATACAAGTACAGATTTATATATGAAAATTTGAAGAAATGATGTAGCTACATTATATCCTCGAAAGAACCTTACAAGAATATGAATCTTACAATAGGGATGGTACTTCATTATTGTAGTTTGGATGGTGTTGAAGGAGACTTAAGGGATGTCTATACAACAAAACTGAAAGCCAGTCATGACTGCATTAAGAAGGTAGAGGATGAATTGAACTAGTCAAAGAATCAATCCCCTAGTATTTATACCCCTATATAAGGCTACAAAACTATGTTTGTCATTTGGTGGCCTAAGGGTAGTGAATGTGGTGGAAATTACAATGGAAGATTGAACCTTTGTGTAAAGAAATAAATTTTATGTTTCTTTCTCTAATGAATAAGCTCCTAATGTCGAAAGTTCTCAAGAATAGGAACAAGAAAGGGCCTAGCAGATGTATAATTTGTAAGGAGGATGAGGAAACAATAAGCCATTTGGTTAATATTGTGTTCTTATTCAAGACATGTATGGGATGAGATGGACAATATGATAGGGTTTAGAGGAGTTTGGCAAGGGGGCGTGACTCACTGATTCCAGTAAACTGTGAAAGACGAGGCCTCTATCCAAGCAGATCTTTTATCTGTACAAAAGAGCCAGTGATTAGCATTAATAAACAATGTTAACAGAAGGCATTTGATTTCAATAACAAATTATGTTTAAATATATTCACAAACTACAACTAGAAGTCTACCTTTGAGACAAATTCATCTCCAACCAACTTAGACTTCTTTGACAAGCATAAATATGAGAGCTTTCCACTAGGTAACCTTAAAAGAAACCATCTTGCAGAATGCCAGAAATATGAAAGCACTTCAATTACCACACTTGAGTTCTCATTTCCTGAACTCAAGACAACCAATCTCTCCACAATACCATCATATCCAACAAATGAAAGGCACGGATCATAAGAAGGTTGTAAGAATGAAATGACCTCTACATCAAAGTTAAACAAAAACACAATCCTCAATACATACTATTTAAGGTATCAGTTATTGAACAGCACAAGTAACTTGATCATAAATAGAAGCTATGTGATTTTGGTCTCCTTACAAACTATGACCTGGAAAGACAACATAATAAATATCATTCACTCTCTAATCATACAAATTTTCAATAAAGGTCATATTGAGTGAATATATGAGAGATTGTTCCATTTTGTTTCTTCTTAATACATTTTTTAGTTGCTTCACATACAAAGTACAAATTCCATGCAACAGAATGAGTAAAATGTAAATTCCTTAAGACATATAGATTCAACATAGAAAATGTGGAGTTGACCTCTATGAACTAAAGATATAGCTTCCATGAATTGTTCCCAACCTTTAAGGTGATCTTAGATGCCAGACAGGAAAACATGAAGAAACAATTACAAGTAGTGCGCATATGAGAAAGTAAGGAAATATTAGCCCTCGTAATTGATTAGTTGACTAACATACATTTTTTTTCTTGAGGCAATGAAATTTATAGTACTAATGTTCTAGCACAAATATAAAAGTATATGCTATATATAGTTAAAAGACCATGATTAATGAAATTAGTTTTGTGTTCCAAAGAGCATACAGGTTACAACATCTCGTGGTGCCAACATATTATTTTTACTGGGAATGAACTCTAACAAGATGCACAATTCCCAATATGTGATACCATAAAATCTCTCCCACTACATGGGATCAAGAAATTCCATATTTATAGGGTGAATTCTGGATAGATTTTATAATCTTAGATATGTGGGAAATTTCATTCCAATTAATAGGCACAACAAGTAAATGCAATAAGAACATCTACGCCTATCCCCACAACATTCCAATAAAAATATACCAAGAACAATATATGTGCCTTTAAGATTGTATCTCCTAGATCATTCAACTCTACAATGTTGTGGTAGTTGAAGAAGATTAAGCTAACATTAGAAACCAGAGGCTCATATCATAACATGGAAAGCAAGGGACAACCATTCCATAGAGGCGTTAATCAACATGCCGTGGTAAGCCCTCAATAGAATACAAGGATTCATTCAAAGTTGAACTTTACTTTCCCTACTTCTCTCAAACATGAGATTTTAATGCTACTATTGATAGTCTTTCCAAAAAACGTGTATAGTTTGAGCCTGGAGTTTGGTCAATACTGGAATCAAACAATGGACAAGTAGTTGAACACATCAAACCAGTCTATTAATTATGCATCCCTTCAGCAACGAGTGCATATCTTTCCAAAGGTCTTGATCCTTTGAAGTCTTGTTTCTAGCCTATTGTTGGAATTTATGTAGTGTTGAAAACATTATAGTAGGGATTATTTTGTTGAATAGTTTCTTTGTAACCTATTGAGACACTTTGATGACTGGAAAATATTGTTTTATGTAGTTGTATGAGCTTTTAGAGGACAATTTTAGCTAGGAGGTCACACATAATCTATGGTCCAAGAGACCATAGTAATGGAGGTATGTTTTCTCTTGATTGCAGTGTTATAACAACATAATCCATAAATCCATCTACAATATTGCAACTTTTTCAGCTCATAATCTCCATTGTCACCATTTAATGAAGGAATTATAAAAGGATCACCTCATTGTTGTAGGAAAAAATCTAAATGAAAGGGAAATAGCCACTTTGACATGCACATACAAATGATCATTACATCTTGACCAGCTTCAAGTTTGACTTTTATCATCCTATGACCAACTTGCTCAAAGTAAACACTTAATATTATTGTCAAGTAAGTTGATCGTCTTAAATTTAGAAAGTTTGGCTAAGTTTCATATTGTATGTCTAATTGTTCCTCCCGTTCCTCCTCTTCATCTTCATCATCATCTGGCTCCTGACCTAAATCATTGCTACCTTCTGGTTCGTTTGAATATTTGTCTCTAAAAAATTCTTTCTTAAGGTTTTCAAAAGCTTTCTCATGCTCCAAAAAATCTGGATTTACCTCGAAAATATGAGTTACACGTCCCAAAGATGCAAGATTGAGATTTTGAATTTGCATATTGAAAACAAAAAGGAATATAAACTATGAGAAAAATTAAAATAAGACACCATGTTAATGAATAAATTCTAAGGAAATATACCAAGGCCAACTTCTAGATCAAGCTCATGTTCTAGGGAAAATCCATGGGTAAACCGATCTTCTTGCTCTATAAGATCCAGTTCCAGATAAACATATGGATAACCCTAGAAAATTCCAAAAAACAGTGGTAAAGATTCATGCACATACCATAAAAATCACACAAACCAGCAACTACATCACAAACATGAATTCACATCATGTTATACCTGGAAGTTAGCTTTCCAAATTGCAAAAAGTCCTTCAATCGGAAACTTTAATTGTTTTTCAATTTCTCCCACATGAATATTGCTCGTAAATTGCTAAAAACATTGCTTGACACATTTGAAATGCAAGTCACCATAGCATTTAATTTAATATACCATATCATAAGCAAATTTCATATTGCATATTCCAAATTGAAAACTCAAAGGCATATAAAGTATCGAACACAAAACGTTTGAGTAGGATGTGTGGTTAACTTGACCTCTCTAAATGTTTTGAGTCTATTAAACATGTGATTGTATTCAATCCCAACCTATATGGGGAAATACAAAATAATTGAGCTCCTTACATTAAGTCAGGTCCCCATCAGGAATTTGGCGGAAAAGATATGTCATATTTGTAGGATTCAATTTGTCAACCTTTCATACTGTGGACAACTAGAATTAATTCCTTATAAGATTGGACATATTAAAATTTGCTCCTATCTTAATTTAAGTGGGTGTTTGAACTTATAAATGATGTTGTGTGGAATTTATAAACTTATGAAAAAGAGCATGCTATGTGTATTGCTAATTTCTAGATTAAGAGTGAAAGCTCCGTTGGCTGCAAGTATTTGGAGCTTGAAAGGTCTATAAAATATCACGCAGCTGGATATTAAACTAATTATGAAACCTAGAAGGGAGTGAAGAATTACACAACACATAATGGAGATCTGGTTGGAGATGAAACACTTATGGTCGATTTTCAACCCATTGTTACACTCTTTAATGGAAGAACTTCATGAATACATGCTATTGTAGAAGCTATAACATCTATACATGATATATTGCCACATGTTAAGTCTTCCTAGCTCCATTTGCAATGTTGAACACCTTGAAAAGGAAAAATTATATTATTCAGTGCAACTTGTGGAACTCTTCAATTTGGATTCTTTCCCAAAGATCAAGTTTCTAAAGCTGTCTTTTTTATCTCAATTGAAGGAGATGGGTGTGGGAAGCACATGTTAAGTCTGAGTTAGGTTAGGGTTAATATAGAGAAAAGAATAAAATTTATACTTTAATGCATAAACATATCTAAAAACAAATCTAGATCCAGAAAAATGCTGTTGTAATAAACTTAAAGGTAATTTTCATCGCTTTCAACTTTAACACTCTACGGGTCACTGCGTTAAAGTTGGTCCTTGAATAGATTACCATTTCCAATATATAGAACATAAACAATAGAAAAAGTATAGTGAAGCTAATACACAGTAATTAAAGAACAAATACTAAATAGATATTGTTTGAATCTGCATTATACTCAGACATATTGAATAATCTCTTATCACTTTTAAGGACAAGCTGTCATAAGAAATACTTTGAGAGAGAGAAGGTTAAAGTGATATGGGTTTAGGTTAGATACACACACAAAAAAAAACCTAGTCACCAAGTGAGAACATCTCATTAGGATAGCGGCAATGATACTCAACCCAAACCACAAATAGGCACCCTAAAATTCACAACTCCCTCTAGCAGACTTAACACTACTATTGACCTATCATCTAGGGTTTAACAAAGTCATAGATTATCTAGGATATGGCATCACATTCCATGGAAAAGCTAGGATATATTTTGTGTAGTCATGACCTAGCCATAATGGATACAACCCAATCCAAAAAAGATTCAAACAGTCACGGCTTGTTAGGAGAAGATAATCACAGTCATGATCATTGATCTGGTCCGTGGTTTCGACTGACGAATCATTTGTGAGGCGACCTTGCGCTACAAATCGATGACCTCTCTCTGTAGTAATTGTGGAGAAGACCCCACAAATGATGAAAATTTCCTGACACATTTTGTTCGGTTAAGATTATCATCTCATATTTCATTACATTCTTCTTCGTCCTTTAAGCTATCGAGAAAAATACAACTATTGGAGACTCTCCATGAAGTTTCAGTTCAATAATGTTGGAGATTGAGTCGGAATCATGGACAATTTTCTGGTATTGAGTGCAGGAATTGGATACTATTCATAAACCTCATAATCCAAGCCTATTTCCAGATCCTTAAGGTGTACAATTAGAAATAAAAGTTGAAGTAATTCAACATGTTAAATGTACAAGTCGCAGAACCTCGGGAACTAAACTGAGCAAAGAACTTCATGAACACGTTAAATGCACATACATGTCAATATCTTTTATTTAAAAAAAACTTCCGGTTTTGAAAACATGCAGCGCGATTTTATTGACTAAAGAGACGACAAAAAGGAACAAATTAGTTCTCAAACCTGACCCGGGAAAGAACGTCTAACGACATAAATATATCCACCTCTCATTTTCAACTTTGCAAGTGGGATTAATAAAATTTAATTAATTAAAAAAAAGTCGAGTTAGGTCAAATGGGCTATTTTTTTCCATGTCCAGGGCGGGTCATCGGCTAATGGGATTTGAGAATTGAAACAAGAAACATGCTTCAACGGTCGTTTATGTAGCGGGGGAGGGAAATAGTTAGGTAGTAAATATTTGAATACATACGTCTCTATGCATGCAAGTTCGATTCCCAAAAACCGCTTTTGTAGCGCTTTATACGATTCCCAAAAACCGCTTTTGTAGCGCTTTATAGTTCAGGGGGTCTCCGAGTTCATACCTTTCCTCATGAAGGAGGTACAGGGTGATTGTTTCCGCGTCAGATTTTTCCTTGTAGAATTGTAGGATTTCGGCTTGATTTTCATGTGGATGCCATTATCACTGGGATAAATGAGATATTTTGTCAACATTAGGTAGTGATATTTCATATTTATGGGAGACTGTAATCAACACCGACCTGACCGAGGCTGCGTATCAAAAAATGGTTACAGTCTGTTTGTTTTTAGTGAAGTTATTACAGATTGAATAACCGCATGCTAGTGAACTAGTTAGAATTAGCTGGTTGGAGGTGCGTGGGAGAAAATGGTACTTGAGGATCAATGTTGCAATGAGATTAAGGCCCCAAAACCTCCTTGATAGCGCTTTATATTTCAAGTTTTTCTTGGTTCATACCTTTTCTCGTGAAGGAAGTACATGGCGATCAGATTTTCCCCTGTAGAATTGCAATATTTCGTGTTAAGTTTCCTGTGGATGCCATTATCATTGCAATAGATGAGAGATTTTGTCGACATCAAGCGACGATATTTCAGATTTTCGGGAGAATGTAATCAACACCAACCCGACCGAGGTCGTGTATCGAATAATGGTTACTATCTGTTTGGTTTTAGTGCAATTATTGCAGATTGAATAACCACATGCTAGCGAATTGGTTAGAATTAGCTGGTTGGTGGTGCGTGGGATAAAATGATACTGGAGGATCATTTTTGCAATGAGATTAAGACCAAGAAAATGGGGACAATATTTCAACTTTGAATTAGGTCCTTATAGTCGTCTTCTATGTTCGAGTGTAGTAGTTATATGGTGTTTTGTGAGGCTGCTTCAACTCCTAGGATAATGAGTTTCAATCCAGGGTGTTTTGATGTTGATGCTATTCATTTTTATACTATTCACAGGTGTGCTTCTTCCTACCTGGGAGTAATGGCCAAGTTTTTCCCAAATAAACAAGAGAACTACAATCGCATAAATGAAGGGGAATTCATATTGTAGGAATTAGTGGTGTTTAACAGATGGAAAATATTATTCGTAAGAAAACAGTAATGAGGTGAATAGATGGAAGACATGGAGTGGTCTCAGTGACGACGAAAGTGAACAGTGATTCTAAAATCCCACCCGAAGAAAGAATGCCTAATGATGTAATTACTAATATAAAACATTAAATCATTAAGCATAAGCTCTCGATTCAAAGGTGATAAGATCCTTGGGTATTGTTTATAATTAGGTTATAAATGTAATATCACCATACGTTCTTTAATTCTAATCCATCAATAGGCTTTCCTTCACCATTTTTGGAGTGTTGAGTGTGTCAAGAAATCCCTTCAACAGTTTGAGAGACTCCTTCCTTATGGATACCTAATCCAAAATAAGTTTACAATGCATATCCATAGATCATGTGTTCCTCTTTTCACCTAGGTCTACTATGTATTGCATAACTCCCAAAGCTCGAACGATATCCCCCTAACTGGACCATGCTATCCGTGGGAGAGACAATAGCGATGTGATAATGAAGAATACAACTGTAGATGCAGTGGCTGATGATGTCAAGGGTTCTCCATTTATGAATGCATTATTCAAAGTTTTTTTCTTACATACAAAACCAAAAGAGGCTTGAGGCGGCGAAAAATTATTATCATTATGTGCATCATATAAGAGGATTAAGGTGGCAGGTAGGCTATGAGGCTCTTGTTGTGACAGAACATTTGCAATGGAGTGGGCACAACATATTTCTTGTGGATCTTTGTCCAAGCGAATCCTTTTGCACTCGAAACCCCCCACCGTCACATTCCTCCTACACCCAATGCCATTGCTGGCATGCAAGCTTCCTTGTATTTTCTCTGTAACATAATGATGTTGGTTCCGATAGATTTCTCAAATTTTTGGCAGGGCATGAGATCGATCTTCGTGGAGGACCTAAATCCCAACGATTCATTCCCTAGGTGGCACAATGGATCAACACCGTAGGAAAAAATATTCATGGCAGAGTACTGGGGTTTCTCTAACCTAGAAGTGCTTATAGACGTGACCGTTCCCATGGCCATCCAGACTGGACCCCTAAAGCTCTTCAAATTCGATGAGGGTTTGACGGAGAGAACTAGATGATATCCCATATGTAGTACCTGGGGGCCAAGAACAGAGCCTTCAAGTCCTTCATATGTATGGGGTACTAGAACACCTATGTTCTTGTTGTTATCCTTTGCAATATAATGGAGAATCTCGGGTGGTATACAAAGTATACTTTTTACCATGCAAATATTGCTCAGGGGAGGATGGAGTCTCTCTTGAATGACCAAGTCCTCTTTGCTTGACCAGTTTTTTAATGGCAACTTAGGTAATGGGCATTAATCCCATTCCATGGTTATAAATATTTATAATCTCTCTAAACATATCTGGTTTAACATTGGTCTATCAGGATGCTCGATTTCAACAGAAAAAAATATATTTTTTGTTATATCCTACTGATCACTTGTGATTTTTGTTTTGTTCTATGTTTGTGTCTATTTTCACTTGTAACTTGTAATTCTTCAAAACTTCATTTTTTAGCTTTCACGAGTAGGTAGGTACATATCAAAATTTATAAATTTTGTAGTGGTTTGTGTTTCTTGTACCTAATGGCATCAAAATTTTGTTTGTAAGTTGGGTTCAACCATGATTTGAGTGTTTATTTTTTATTTTGGTGTTACTAATCTCTAAAGTGAACTGGAATATTGAGTAAGGTTATCTTTCAGGGAAAGTGAAGGCCAATTTTTGTATATGGAAGTAATTGGAAGGGATCACAAGATTTGTGAGTTGTCATTGTGTATTTTAGGGGTAAGGGGCATAAAGTAGACACTATGATTGGGCACAATAAAGATAATACTTTCTAACTGATGCTAGGAGATATTCTTTTTAAATTTTTTAGAAAGTAAATACTAATATTAATTTTGGAAATCCTTGTTGGTTGTCATTTCTTCCATAGCAGATGGATAAGTGAATGATAAGGATATAGAATGAGTTAATGTTGTAAAACACTAATGACCTTCTCTTCCCTCATTTTTTTTATCTGCAAAAAAATTACTATTCTCTCTCTAGTTACCAAAACAATATAGGTCAAAATGTTAAAGTCGACATAGCTAGGTCACCAAAAAGTAAGATAGATAAATCAGATTCTAAATTTTTTGTGAATCATCCCTTTTGCTACTGAGTTTTCCGAAATTATAACTTTTCAAAATAGAATTAAAGTTAGTCAAAATTTTAGTGGGGAATTAGAGACATGGGGTGTTAGAAAAAATAAACAAAGATCATGGCTGAATGTTATTCTTGTGTATGTAAACTATAACTAACAACATAATTTGTCATGCTCAAATATGGTCAATTTGAAATCTTCAATGGATATGAATTGAAAATATTTACATAGAAAACAAACTAGAGATGAATCTGCCTTGCCCAAAAGTTTAAACTTGCAGATCAAAGATATGATGATATATATTAGCTTATGATAAATTAATGCTATTTAGTACTTTTAAGGCATAATAAATCCCTATTTAGTACAACAACTTGTATGTAAGCCTTAAAGCATGAGTGCCTAATTAAGGTTCTTAGCATCTCTTTGGACCTATGAACAATGTCACTGCTTTATTTATATATTCATATTTGACCTATTATTTTTTTACATCAACAATAACATGATTTCCTTATTAATCCTAATGGGACCTATTTTTTTTCCAAGAAAATACTTCGCAAGGAAACCCAAGGGATACTCCTCCACATTTTTGGATGGAATCCTTGGTAAAATTATTGGTCTATCGCAGTGTCCCTCATCGCAGTGTCCCTCACAGAGGGAGGTTTGAAATAGGTACAAATTGTGATGGAATTAGCCAAATTCCCAACAACATTAGTGACACCCAACCAATGCAATTGGACAGTTCAAGTTAAATGTGTACTAAATCCAAGAGGGTGTTACTTAGCCCTCACTCAGTTAACCCTAATTCTTACCTAACCCTCTTAAATCATGGAAGAAATTATGTTTCTTTTTGTGAAGGACAAAAGAATTATATTTAATAACCCTTATATTGTTTAACCCATACTGAAATGAAGGTTTGGCACTAAGTCCTTATACGAGAAATTTAACCGATGAAGTTGGACAATAGTTATGAATTGGTTCAGGTCTTAATTCTTGATTCTAGAGATGAGAGCCAAAGAAACAAATGCTCATCATAATATCTCTCCAAAGTTAGTTGAGGACATTGAACATTATATACCGAATCTATAGCTAGCTTATGCACTTATAATGCTAAGGGATCCATATTGAGGAATATCATTAGTTCATCAAATAAGTAATCACATAACCTCCAAAGTCCTGTGGGCGAAGGGCTTTCTTTCCATTAGTCCCATGAATTTTCTTCAAAGTTCTTTGTTGGGATAGAAGGGTTCGATTCATCATTTTGGTTTGCAGAGAATAATGTGTTATGACATGGGTGAAAGCCGAATGCAATTAAACTTGTTTCAATGCAACACTGAGAAGAACATGGGGATTTGATGGATCAATGCACACACTTCCCAATAATTCTTGTGCAATATCGAAAATCCAAAGACACAGTAAACACGCGACGTGAGTCAGATGGTCAATCGAGAAAGACACATGGAAAAATAATGTTGAGTGAAGGGATGACGAAAGTGAACATTGTTTTAAAAACAACCCTCGGAGAAAAAACACCTAACAACTTCCTATTTAAGATTTCAAACTTATGCTCAATTTCTATCCTCCTTTCATTTTAAGTAATACCTCAGTTTTAGTTCACCCTTTAAAGACCATGGGTTGTTCAATAAGGTGAGGAATTTGTCTTTATATATTATGTATTAATATTTTATGTATTTCAATATATACAATATACAATATGTAAAATATCACTTTAATTTAGTATAAATGAGTAATAAGGTTCACTGTAATTTACTATAAATTAGTAAATAGTTTTTTAACAATTTTGTTTTTAGAATTCTTAAATGGAGAGTCATTCTATTCTAGCCATAATAGAATCTTTGAATGAAGGATCATTTAATTGCTAATCATAATAGTAGTTGATAATCTTAGAAATTTAATTAATTTAAAATTTTGATTTGTGATTATGTCTTGCCTCGTCTTGAACTATTTAGTTCAAGAGTGTAATTTTGAAATATGTGTGTTTCTACCTTAAAAGGTTAAAAAATTGAATATAAAGCGAAGTTATATATATTTCAACTTAATAAAATAACACATATTTAAAAGGTTAAAAAATTGAATATAAAGCGAAGTTATATATATTTCAACTTAATAAATTAACACATATTTTATTGTCCTTGAGGCCATGTAGAATTATATTTTAGTTTTAAACTTGGGACGATGTAGCATTATAGTTTTATCATGAAAACGTGGTCCATGCTCTTCACGTGTACTCCATCCAATGCTCACATCATCTTCAAATTGCCGTGAGTTAGCCGTCTATTTTGAAGTCCTTGCGAATCGATACAATGAACGATCATGGTTTCTCTTTTCTTTTCACAATATTAGTTTTAATTAAATAGTTGTCTTCCACGTTTTTTCGGTGTTCAGCCAAAATTGCATGTCACGTGGCAAGAACCATATTATTGGGTGTTTTGATTCGTGAATTGTAAAGGATGATAGGCATGGTGGAGCTTTAAGTATTGCCTTTGAGACTATTTTCTTAGAGAACTTGGAATAACCATGGTTGGGTACCAACCACCTAAGTGCTAGGATCACCATGATTGGAAACCAACCATCTAAGTGCTTTCGTAGATGGAAATATGTATAAGGGTTAGTTGCTAAATATTTACATTGGTTGACACAAGTTTTAGATTATGATAAATTCTCAATAAAACTATATAATATTAGTGTTTAGTTTAATGGTATAATTGGTTTACAACTAATATGTTGTTTGAGATAATAGTCTTATAAAATGAATGAAGGAGCATGGACACCTTGATTTAGAGATGGAAGCAAGTTTCTTATGTCTTGACTTCACCTTGGATCCATATATCTTGACTCATTCTTAGAGTCTATGTGTTGGTAGGCCATGTCTGTCATACTTAACATATCAACACTAATATTATAGTGCATAACAAGATAACCATTCATGTTATATAATAATCAATTAATCTTATGAGATAACATATTTCATATAATTTCTTTATTCAATCATCATCATATCAAGATCATAAATATACAATCTAGGTCATGATTCTCAATGACATCTAAGTGAATCTCGAAATACACCATATGGTGACAAGTAATCATATCATATCATTACATTGTTTTAAAGAAACCACATGAAGGTGTATTCATCAAACAATATCAAGTTGCCAAGGTGTCTAAAACACCCTCAAACTAAGTAATCATGCGTCTAGTCAAAACAAGCACCATACTTTTGAAGTGTTAAGATGACATAACATTAATGTCAACTTCTTAATTGTTATGTTTAAAATTTCGCAATGTCATAAACATTGTAGTGAAACATATTAAGAGCCATATGATCTATATGGACATTATGGTTAATTGTAAGGACAACCATACTTTAACTACAAGTAAACATAAAATTATTAGTCTATAAAGGTTGTAATGTGACATAACATTGATGTCAACTTTGTTCTATCAACCATAGCCAACAAGCTCAACCTTTGTCAATCATATAAAAAATGGTCAAGTATTATAGCCAAATAGGAAAACCATAGTAAACTATAGACAACCATACTCAACCAAAGTCAACCATAGTCAACAATTATAAATAATATCTAATTATAAGAAACTGAATATATATATGGTCAACCATGGAGAATGATGCATAACCATGTTCAACATGGTCAACCACACTCAACCATAATTAACTAATCAACCATCATCAACTATAATCAATAGACCCTCAATAAGTAATTGTTGAAACGAGGGACTTTCCCTAGAGTTATTGCTAGAAGAGAAACCATAGTCAATAATGGTTAACCATGGTATAGATAGTACACAATAGTTTATGCGAATCAATGAAATTATGCTAATGAGGAAACAAAACCAATAATGGTTAACCATGGTCTATGTGATATACAATAGTTTATGAAATCGATGAAACCACAGATCAATCATGGTAAAGTTATCCATAATCAACATGGTTAACCTTTGTCATATATATTAAACCATTCTCGACCATACTCAACATGATCAACCATAACTATAATCAATTATAATCAATACAATCAACCGGAGTCAACCATGATCAACTATTGTCAGTAACAATAACCTTTGGCCAAACTATTTTTAATTATATAGTCAAATATAGTTAAATATCAAAAGTTTAAGTCAAACATGGTTAAGCATAGTCAACCATGATCAATGATAGTAAACTATAATAAGCCATAGTCAACCATGATCAATAACAGTCAACTATCATAATTTGTAGTCAACCATGATCAATAATAGTAAACAATCATAAGCCATAGTCAACTTAGTAAACCAAAATTAACCATAGCCAACATGGCCAACTATAATTAACCATTGTCAACAGTGATCACTCATCATAAACCATAGTCAACACTGCCATGGCCACCCTTAGTCAACACAGTAAACAATATTAACCATATTATAAGGGTAGCTATGGGGAGTAAGTATGCATTATTATGAGGGTGGGAATTGGAGGAGTAAGTTTGTATTATTATGAGGATAGGGATGGGGGAATATGTGTGCATTTAAGGGTGGGGGTGGGAGTAAATAAGATTTAAATTAACAATTTCCACTAGAGGTGGCGATGTCCTTCTCATTAACTTCTATAATTTATTAGTTAAATTGGTTAAATTGTATAACCCTTCCAAGAAATTGTTACACATTTAATTGATAATTTTGTTTTTGTCCTTCCCCGATCATTTAACCATGCAATTAGTTAGATCATATGGTGATATACCATACACCTTAAACAAATTAAAATCTTAGACCTTAACAACCCCCCCTTTCTCTACCTGTAAGCCCTTACCACACTCTAATGTCTCTCCCCTTACCTCTCTCTCTCTCTCTCTCTCTCTCCCCCCTCTCGCCCCCAACCCCCTAACAACCTCCCCACTTATCTCTCTCTCTCACTCTCACAACCATTAACCATCCTCCCACTCTCCCTACACATAACCACCCCCTCCTCCTCTCTCTTGCTTTCTCCTACTTCACCTACCCCTAAACGCCTCTCTCTTTATCTCTCATAATCCCCCTACCCATACCACTTACTACACCCTCTCTCTCTCTCTATTTCCCCACCATAAACCCCTCTTCTCTCTAACTACCCTAATCCTCCCTGAACCCCTGCCCCTCCCCCCACCTTGATCTGTATCTCTTTCTCTACCTCAATCCCCCTCTACACCTCCCATTACTAGGATCTCTCTCATCTCCTCTCTCCCTCTCTCGCGCTCTCTCTCTCTCATCTCCATAACCCTTACTAAAACTCTCTCTTACTCTTCACACCACTACTCATCCACATACATTTAACCCCCCACCTCATCTCTATCACTCTTCGCCCTCTTCACCCCAACCCTTACTACCTCGATATCGCTCTTTGTCTCCCTTACTACTCCACTTAAAATGTATCCCCGCCCTTCTATCTCTATCTATCTCCCATCTCTTCTCCCTAATCCTTACTAACTCCATCTCTCCCTTTCTCTCCCTTACTCCTCCACTTAAACCTTATCTCCACCCCTTTATCTCTTCCCCAACACCCTTGCCTCTCTCTCTCATTACCCCTAACTCTCCCTCTCTCATCATAACCCCCCAACTCTCCCTACCCAGAACCACACCTTCCTCCCCTCTCTTTCTCTCTCCTAGTTCCCCAAACCCTACCATTCTCTCTCAGAGTAGGATAAACGACAACTAAAACACCCCGATTCTTTGAGGAATTTTTGAAAAAAATTAAGTCAAAATGGTTCACGAAAATTGCTATTTTCAACAATTTTGTAATTTTTGCAATAGTAATAGTTTCATATAGACTAACTATCAAATTCTAAGACTACCCACACAGCCAAAATTACAATCTGAACACTCTAAATTGTGATTTCAATGAAAATTAATTTGCCGGATTCCAATAGGTTGGGGGTGTTTTGGTTAGCACTTATACTGCTCCTCTCTCTATATATCTCCTACTCCCCTACCCCTACCCCTCTCACACTCTCACTCTCTATCTCTCATAATCTCCCTCCCCCTACCACTTACCACCCCCATCTCTCTCTCTACCCCAACCCCATATACCTTCTTTGTGCTAACTACCATAATCCTCTCTAAACCCCTACCCCCCAACCCCAATCTCTATCTATTTCTCTCCCCCAAACCCCACCCCCCACCTTACCCCTAAGGTAAATTTGAGTTTTAACAAAATGTGTGCACGTTTTAGCTCTACAAAATGCGTATGTGTTTTAGCCCTACAAAATGAGTGAGTATACATTTTGTAAAGCTAAAACATGTATATGTTTTGTAGAGCTAAAACATGTACACATTTTTGTTTTCATGGAACCCAAATAGGAGGGAAAGGAAATTATGAATTTAAAAGAAAAGTGCTTGCATCTCTTAGCACTAAGACCAAGTCTTGTCACCTATCTGGGTGTCATCACTATTTCTATGTGTCTACTTCGGACTTAGCTTCAACCAAACATATGGTATGGAATATGGTAAATCACAGCTAATTAGGCATCTCACAAATTTTCTCAATATCACTGTGTTTCACCCCTCGTTATAGTATACTGCACACAATAATTGTTTATGAAATTTTAGACCTAGATAGCATTGTTTTTGCAGATTACAAATATGTAATTTAGAAAATATATATTATTTTTTTCTATTTTTATTGTGTCATGGCTTCTTAACTAAAAAATACATTGCTAGAGTTTTTTCCATAACTCTTTCGTTTCTCAATAATTTTGAAAAAAATTTGTATGGTACACTAAAGGACACCGACCTCCACATGCTATAAAAAATCATTGCATGATCATTGCACTAAGGCCTACGAAGGCTACACCCACACTTGGTGTATTGTTTTCGAGGTTCAATCACTTAGATTATAAATATATAAATTAGATTTTTTTTTTGGAAGAATAGATGTGCACTAGTACTAGTTGTTCTATATATGTCTACCAGATTTTGTAAGTTGATTCCATCATTTAGGAACTCAAAGGTGTTGATGTATTTGTAACTTCGGAATGTATTCATCCATATTTCTTATGTATTGTAACCCGATGTTTATTCCGGCATGTATTTGAGTCATGTCATGCCTCGATGTTTCGATTGGGAAGTTTCTATAATGAGAAAGTCATGTCAAGTCATTGTGAGTAACCCTCCTATTGGTCAAGGGTAAAAGTCCCCACAGTTGTGGGGCCCTTGGGTTATTAGACTATCATAGTGAAGTCGACCCTAGGTGAGTCATTTTAAGTCGGGGCAATAGTCCCCACCATTGTGTTACCCTCCTATTGGTCGGAGGAGGCAAAGTCCCCACAAGTGGTGGGGCACTAGGGTTATTAGACACTCCTAGAGATGTCGGATCTAGTAAGTAATTGTTAAGTGAGGCCGACATGTTGGAGTGCACTTCAAGTGAACAAAATAATATAAATAGAGAGTAAGCCTCTCTATTTATCCCACTTGCAACACACACACTCACTCATTGTGGCGCATGAGTGAGAGAGGAGAAGCTCTCTCAGTGAGAGAGAGAGAGATTACTGCTGTGTGGAGATCATCTTACTGTTTTGGTGCTGATTCTATCTCTGAGGAAGTTGCGGGGTTTTCTCCTTTATGGTTTCCCCAAAGAAAACTCTTTGTGTCTCTTGTCTCTTGTTTCTTGTGATGTGCTTATGTTTTATTGTTGTGCTTGTTATTCTCTCAGTAAAAAGATCCTAAGATCATAATGCTAGCTTATATGATGAAAAACTAACATGGTATCAGAGATAACCTGAGAAGAAGACATTATGCAGCTATAGAAGCTACGGCTTCTTAATTTTTGGGTCTCTCTCCACAATCCATCAGCAAAATTATGCTAGGTTGACTCTCCACTAAAGGGCACATCTTTCTGTCGAAGCGGAATTTGATTCCGAGCATTTTTAGTTTTCGATGCGGAAATTAGGGCTTTCTGCAGAAGAGGAATTTTTGAGTGAGACCAGCATAGGATTTTTCTTCTCATCAAAACAGAATTTTAGAGACTTGGATCAAGAAATTTGGTTAGGTACAACTCTGGGAAAGTCAAACACTAGTTTGACCCCGAGCTAGGAAAATCCCTAAATACTAAAACTGATAAGTTTTGGTACAGTCGCTATATTCTGAGGTTGGTGAAGTCTCAGAAGCTGAAAATTGCAGGGGCCGACGATACAATCCTAATGAACACTTTTTCCGAAAATCAGCCTTAGATTCGCTATATTCTGGGAGATATGATCCCTCCCATTTAGGGTTCCAGCCTCTTCCAGAATTCATCCCTAAACAGGACACCTGGGGAGAATTGCAATATCTTGGGCTAAAGAGGTCCAAATGGAATTATTGAAGATTTTCCAAAAAGGGAACATACTATAATTTCGGTGGTCCGAATATTAGAATCAGAAGATGAACCAGCGACACGTAGAATGCTGTACAACTTCGCTGTTCTGAACAGTCCTGTAACAAGTCACCTTGGGAAAAGGATCATAAATCCCAAATGGTGAAACCATTTCTGATGAAAACTATGGTGTTTGATCAGGGACATGTGAGGTTAGTGCAGTGCGAAATTTCAGACACAGAAGAGTATCAATTTCGGATATATCACAGAAACAGTAACAGGAATTTCTGCAGAAGAAATTGGAAAATTAGGGCTTCCTGTTCTGGGAGCTTCCCTCCACAGTTTTCAGAAAAGGAGTACATTGGACAGCTCCATTTGAAGAGATCTATCTGTCTGTCCAATTAGATCTGAAATATTCTAAGTTTTGAAAATTAGGTTTTCTGTGACAAACCCTAGATCAGCCAGCTCCAAAACCAGGACGGACACCTCAAATCGGTAAGATCTAATCCTTTGATATTTTCATTTGAGGTTCTCATTTTAAAGTGATCTATCACATCAGCTTGATGATAAGCTTGGTGAATTTGAAAAATTCCAAGTATAGAAGCATTTTATCTCTCTGAAGAAAATGGATTGGACACCTACATGAGTATAGAGGTTCTAGTTCCAGAGGGAGATGAGGCTCAAATCCTTACTCAAGAAGAACTTGGTCAAGGCCAAGAAGATCATTGCTGATTCAGTCATGAATCAACTTGTATTACAAGTGTCTCCCTAAAGACATGGATGATGTTTTGATTCCTTGACCAAGCTATTTGAAGGGAAGAACAGAAATCAGAATATGACCTTAAGAAACCAGTTGAAGAATGTGAAGATCCATAATGTAGAGACCATGTAGTCATAAGGGTCTCTCAAATCAAAGAACAACTTGAAGCGATAAAAGAAAAAGTGAAGAATGCAGAAGTGGTGATGGCCACCTTGAATGACCTCCCAGGATCGTGGAATTCATTCATTCAAGGAATGTGTTCCAGAAGGAAGTGATTACTTTC
The DNA here is from genome assembly GCA_001517045.1 of Pseudotsuga menziesii. Taxonomy (NCBI): domain Eukaryota; kingdom Viridiplantae; phylum Streptophyta; class Pinopsida; order Pinales; family Pinaceae; genus Pseudotsuga; species Pseudotsuga menziesii. The sequence goes on along the minus strand of LPNX010396748.1, from coordinate 82,444 downwards.
AGCAGACTCTAGGAAGAAGAAGAAGAAGCTCAACTCATAAGAAGAGAAGAGAAGATGGAAGCAATTGAAGATCAAGCTCTCACCATCCAAAGAAGATCCCTCAATCGATGAGGAATATAAAGATATCAACTCTTGAAGAACTTCTTATCCATCCTAGCATTTGGATAAGAAACAATGCTATTATGAATGAAGAAGACGATGAAGTCGAAGGCTCAAGAATAAGTCTACCCATGAAACAAATAAAGATAAGTATTCAATTGTCATTTCATGATATTGTTTTGTTATGCATTTGTTTATATTCAGTTGATGTGTTATGTATGATAGGATCATTAGAGGAAATTTCAACTCAAAATGGGCCTTTTATCTTTTATTCAAATTCCATGTCATCATGTGTTAGCCAATGAAATTGATTTAAATTTGAAATACCATATAGGTCTTAAACACTTTTTTAAAATAAATTTGGGGATAGGTATCATGAAAAAAACTACTTTTTTTGTTTGTATTTTTGACATATCTCCCTGCGTTTTTACTCAAATTTCGATCGGGAGAGCTCGTTGGATGTGGAATTAAATTCCACATCCAACGAGTACCCACTCAGCATACTTTTGATGGACCCCGCTACCCCAAAAACAAGAAATACCTGAAAAAATGGAATGATGACATCATCATTCTATTTTTTCAGGTATTTCTTGTTTTTGGGGTAGCGGGGTCCGTCAAAAGTATGCCGAGTGGGTACTCGTTGGATTCGGAATTTAATTCCGCATCCAACGAGCTCTCCCTATCAAAATTTGAGTAAAAACACAGGGAGATATGTCAAAAATACAAACAAAAAAGTAGTTTTTTTTCTTTTCTTCCTCCAAAATTAATAAATATTATTTTATTATTTTAACTATTATTTTATTAGTTCATTTTAGGAGGCCCATTTTGAGTTGAAATTTCCTCTAATGGTTTGCATTAATGACAGTATACTACTAATATGCATGTGATGGGTAAGTAGCTCATGATGCTATACAACTCTCCATTGCTACTTATCTAGAATGAAACCTCTTTGCTGACATATTGGATTAGTGCACAATCTCAATATTGTCCTGGTAGAGATGGAAGACATCTAGAAAGTTTCCATGAGATATGGATGAATGTTGTATTGGCTAAAGTAGTTGCATGATCATATATTTATGCATAAGTATTTGCCAGTATGAATATTCCTTTTGAAATGTTTCTAACCATACAAATGCATTTGACTTGTAGGAAAGATCGCATACATAATCACCTACAAGCAAAGAAGGATGAGACTTGTTCCGAAGAACAAGTGACGACAGTTCAAGATGAAGAATAATATGATGAATGCAACGGCATCATTGATGCAGAATATTCCAACTATGAAGAAGTAACCAAGAAGACCAGTTCAAGAAGAATGATGTCTAGGATGCAGTATCGAGACTTGAAGAGAAGTTTGTAGTTCCATCATGCAATAGATGGAAACATCGTGGGATACAAAGCAAGATTCGTAGCATGAGGATTCTCACGAAAAGAAGGCCTAAACTATGAAGAGACATTTGCAGCCAGTAAGAGTTGAAACACATACATGATGAGATTGATGAATATCTTAGCCCTTGCTACAAGGTTGAAGATGCAAGTCTATACACTAGATGGTCACATAGAATATTAGTAGCATAGGAAGCTACTTGTCACTCCGGTATAGAATGTTTCAATGCACAGAGTAGAGAAGATAGAGGGAGTATGATGCTCTGCTTCAGAGGGAGTGACTGCAGAAGATCCTAAGGTTCGACATGGTACGGTAGAATTGACAGCTTTCTATCTAGTTTGGGCTTTACCAAGAGTAAAGCAGATTCCAACCTTTACTAGAAGGTTGAAGATGGCAACCCAGTGATGCTTCTACTATATGTAGATGATCTATTTGTGACAAGTACAGATGGGTTGATTGCCGATACAAAGAAAAAGATTGCTACTGAGTTCAATATGAAGGACTTGGGCATGATGCATTACTTTCTAGGTATGGAGGTGTGGCAGAGTACAGATGGAATCTTCCTTGGACAAGGGAAGTATGCAGTAGAGATTTTGAAGAGGTTTGGGATGATGGACTGCAAAGCTATGGCCACACCTATGGCATCGAACTTGAAGCTATTGAGTGATGCCTCATCAGAATTGGTTGATGCTACGATGTATCGTCAGATGATTGGGTCATTGATGTACATGACGAACACGAGACCAGACATTTGCTTTGCTATGAACACCTTGAGCCAGTACTTGACAGATCCGAGAAGTGTTCACTTTATTGCTGCAAAGCATATTCTGAGGTACCTGAAGGGTATAGTTGATTATGTGCTCAAGTACGATGGGAATCAAAAGATTAACCTAGAGGGTTATGTTGATTCAAATTGGACAGGCAGTGCCATCGACATGAAGAGTACTTCGGGATGTTGCTTCAGTATGGGATCAGGTGTGATCTCTTGGTTTAGCAGGAAGCAATCCTGTGTGGCACTGAGTACAACTGAAGCAGAGTATGTCGCAGCTTGTTCAACTAGTTGTGAGGCAGTATGGCTGTGGAAGCTACTGTCTGATATATTTGATCTCCG
>LPNX010396748.1:56909-79805 GCA_001517045.1 Pseudotsuga menziesii | reverse complement strand
CGTGAAGTTGTCAGAGAATCTAGTGTTCCATGACAAGTCAAAGCATATCGAGATCAAGTATCACTATATCAGGGATATGGTGCAGAGAGGAGCAGTGAATCTCTAGTATGTTGCGACGGAGGAACATATAGCTGATGTATTGACGAAGCCATTGGCTAGGATGAAGTTCGAGTACTTCAGGGAGAAGATTGGTGTTCTCCAGATCGAGGTTTCCTCCAAGGGAAAGTGATGAGTCACATAGCCATTCTGACATGGTGAGAGGATTGGTTCCTTCCATGGTCAGATGTAAGGGCTAGCCATTCTATCATGGTGATAGGGTTGCTCCCTTCCATGTCAGATATGAGTGCTGGCCATTCTGTCGAGTAGGAAATATGTAAGGGAAATTGCCATTCTAGGAATGGAGGCACTTGGTCAGTTACCAGGAACACTCAGTATAGAACTGAGTAGCCATTCTGATGTGATAGAGGGATGTGTTCCCACGTGATTAGATGTAAGGGCTGAACCATTATATCATGGCTAAAGGATTAAGTTCCTTCCATGTCAGATGTGAGTGTTGGCCATTTCGACGAGCAGGTCGGATGTAAGGGCAACTGCCATTCTCTAGGAGAATGGAGGCGCCTGGTCAGTTACCAGGTAGCTCAGTCGAGGACTGGGGGCCATTCTGATATGATTGCTGGGATGTGTTCCCTCATGATCAGATATGAGTGCACGCCCTTCCATAATTGTGAGCAGGATGTGTTCCCTCTTGGATGGATGTAAGTGCAGAGCCTTTCCACAGATGGTAGTAGGTGTGTCCTACCATGCTGGTGGATGTGAGTGTTGTTCCTTTTCACAGCTGATAGTAGGTGTGTCCTATCATGCTGGTGACTGTAAGTGCAGTGCCTTTTCACAGATGGTAGTAGGTGTGTCCTACCATGCTGGTGATTGTAAGTGCTGATCCTTTCCAGAGATGGTAGTAGGTGTGTCCTACCATGCTGGTGGATGTGAGTGTTGTGCCTTTCCACAGATGATAGTAGGTGTGTCCTATCATACTGGTGGTTGTAAGTGCTAAGCCATTTCACAGATGATAGTAGGTTTTTCCTATCATGTTGGTGAATGTGAGTGCTGGGCCTTTCTGATATGATTATAGGATTGGTTCCTACATGATCAGATGTGAGTACTAGGTGTGCCTTTCTGACGAGTAGGTCAGATGTAAGTGCTGGGCAAAGACCTACATGATGGGTAGGCCTACAACCAGCATGAAAAAGGCCTGGCTCTGTAGAACTTCCTATGACGAGAAGAATCATGAGATAGCACCAGTGATGATCGAGATCCAGTGATGATGATCCAGCAGTGATGATCCAGATCGAGTGATGATCCAGATCCAGTCCAGTGATGTTGATCCAGATTGAGTGATGATCCAGATCCAGTCCAGTGATGTTGATCCAGATCGAGAGATGATCTAGATCGAGTGATGATCTAGATCCAATGATGATGATCCAGATCCAGTGATGATGATCCAGATCGAGTGATGATCTAGATTCAGTGATGATGATCCAGATCGAGTGATGATCCAGATCCAGTGATGATGATCCAGATCGAGTGATGATCCAGATCCAGATGAAGATGACTTGAAAATGAAGATGACTTACAGATAAAGATGACTTGAAGATAAATATGACTTTGGAGATGACGAAGACTTGACGATGACCCAGATGATACAGAGAAGAAGACTTGTGCTAATAAATTGTGTCGAGAGAATACCTTCCTAGTTAAGAGGGAGTGTTGATGTATTTGTAACTTCGGAATGTATTCATCCATATTTCTTATGTATTGTAACCCGATGTTTATTCCGGGATGTATTTGAGTCATGTCATGCCTCGATGTTCCGATCGGGAAGTTTCTATAATGAGAAAGTCATGTCAAGTCATTGTGAGTAACCCTCCTATTGGTCAAGGTTCAAAGTCCCCACAGTTGTGGGGCCCTTGGGTTATTAGACTATCATAGTGAAGTCGACCCTAGGTGAGTCATTGTAAGTCGGGGCAATAGTCCCCATCATTGTGTTACCCTCCTATTGGTCGGAGGAGGCAAAGTCCCCACAAGTGGTGGGGCACTAGGGTTATTAGACACTCCTAGAGATGTCAGCTTTAGTAAGTAATTGTTAAGTGAGGCCGACATGTTGGAGTGCACTTCAAGTGAACAAAAGAATATAAATAGAGAGTGAGCCTCTCTATTTATCCCACTTGCAACACACACACTCACTCATTGGGGCACATGAGTGAGAGAGGAGAAGATCTCTTAGTGTGTGAGAGAGAGACTGCTGCTGTGTGGAGATCATCTTACTGTTTTGGGATTTTACTATTTTGGTGTTGATTCTATCTCTGAGGAAGTTGTGGGGTTTTCTCCTTTATGGTTTCCCCGAGGAAAACTCTTTGTGTCTCTTGTCTCTTGTCTCTTGTGATGTGCTTATGTTTTATTGTTGTGCTTGTTATTCTCTCAGTAAAAAGATCCTAAGATCATAATGCTAGCTTATATGATGAAAAACTAACAAAAGGATGCACCCACATAAACACATACCTTATAATTTACCCCAAAAAATGTGTCTGTTAAAAAAAAATCAAAATTTAGATAGTTAAGAAGATTTTCAATAGAAAAAAAATTATATATTTGGAAATGTCATTCAATTTCCTACATTTCATTTTTGGTACTCATAGTAAGATTCATTGTGTATGTATCTTAAAATTCCCATGTAATTTGAGGGACGCTTGTTTTATCAGTAATTTGAGGGACGCTTGTTTTATCAGTTTTCTATTGCATCTAACATGTCAAAAGAGACCTCATTAACTTGCACACACCTAATAATATTAATAAAATTGTGTGTTGTATTTATTTATTTGCAATACAACATGTTTACTTAGATGGTTGTATAGATTTTGTTGTGCGATTAATTAGGTAGTACTTGTAGATGATGTGCAACCAACTTTAAAAGTTATGAATGGTATAATAGATTAAATTTGATTGAAAATTAAGTGTGAAATTGGGGTTTGTAAAGTGCAAATAAGATTCTAAAAGTTATAATATTGGATTCCCAAATTGAAACATTAGATTCCTAAGTTCCCATATTGGTTTTCAAAGCACTATAATGAGATTCTAAAAGTGCCAATATCCCCTTTCAAAAGTGCAAATTATCATTATGAAAATCCCAATATCGGATTTGAAAAAGTGCAAAGTCTAGTTTCAAAGGTGTCAATATCTAATCGAAAAGTGCAGTCTTGGAACTCAATATTGGAAGTTTTGAAATTTGTTTTGACACTTTAAAAACCTAAATTTTAGTCTTTAGAAAGGCTTTTTTTCCTATCTTTGAAGGGTTTTGGACTTGAATTAATTAAAATCTGATGAAATAGGCATGTTAAACATATTGATTTTAGTAATCAATGTTTAATCATCATGTGAACTTCTTTTTCAATGGAATATGGATCATGACGAAACCCTTTAAACACTTCACCTCATTTAGAGGATGATAGCTGGTGTAAATCATTTGGTTGACAACCTATCCTAGCAGGGACTTCATGTGAGGCCCTCAACACTCACATAGATAGCCAACATAAGGAATTGAGCTCATGGCCTATTTATAGTTCACGACACTTAACAACTCAAACTATCCCCTTCGGGATCCTCGTGTGAACTTATCAATTAAAAAGTTGATTTCCCTTTATGTGAACTATAAGAAAGGATTCTTCCATATTTAACGAAGATATATTGTTTCTTAATTTTTTTAAACACGAAATCTTTTAAATAAATATAGGGAGATAGGGACTTCCTTATATGACATTGCATACGCCCATAGTCTATAATCTCATCACTTTTCTCGATTGAAGGATTGAGGGTGTAGCATGGACCAACCCTACTCACGACTAGCCATAATCTCATCACCTCTATAAATTAAGGGTTTTGTAGAATTGTTTGACGAGTTTTTGTAGAATTGTTTAATGGTAGTGTGATAAGAATTGACATTTTTCATATATAAAAAAGAGAGTGAACTTATAATGGTAGTGTGATAAAAATTGACATTTTTCATATATAAAAAAAAGAGTGAACTTATAATGTTTGTAGACATGTAAGATCAATAGCCTATGGAAATGTTTTGGATACATATATATTTTTATAAGAATTAACATTTTTTACCTTTAAAACTAGTTTATAAAAAAATTAAAATTATAAAGTTTGTAGACATAGCATATGGATTTTTTAATATAATTCAACCATTGAATCCATTCGAGTGAACTTACAATGCTTGTAGACATGCATTGGATTTCTTCCCCCTCTCTACCCCTGTACCCAGGTTCAGTCCCTTCTGCTCAGCACAACAAAGCCCAAGATATCAACTCGATGGAGCGGAGCTCAGCCGACAACTCTTGCAACACAAATGTTGTCTCACCCCATATATCTCAGTCACAATGGGTAACTGCCAGAACCACGTTTCTACAGTTTGTGTGGGAGGGTGTTTTAGTACCTTGGCTCTACGCCGAGGTTTCCAATGAAGACTGGGAAGTTGGGTTACTTGTATGCACAGTATTTCAATACCAATCTATGATCCAACCCCTCTTTATGCGACTTAAGTGAACAAACAGTGAACATGTAACATACACATATTCATTAATATAATGCGGTAGTCATACATTTAGCTAGTTGGAACACAATAATTAACTAGACATTCAACAAAACATTCACGCATATAAATAATCTACTTCAACATTCACACATATACAAAACATATAACATGGAAACCCATCTAGCCAAAAACCACAAGGTTCTCTTCATTTGACATGAGGAAATAGATGCACCTTTTGTTTGTGCACAAAGCTGCAGACTCTATTTGAGATCTTCTTTTCTATCTTTATAGACTTTTCCTCCCTCTCATGCTCTCTGATATTCTCTCTTTCTCTTTCTACTCTACTCCTACTAACGATCCACACACATTCTGGATCGGCTCAACCTTCTCTACTTGTCTGCGCATTCAAATGAAGAACCATTACTCTAATGCACTCAATGATCCAGAGTTATTAACCAAAGCTGCCTATCTCAAGTCTAGCTCGAGCGTATTTTCCAAGAGTTTAGAGATTACTCAAAATTTTGTATCAGCTAATCAGCTAAAACTAGCTAACCCATCTACATCTTGGGTTCCTTATTTTATAGCCCCATTATAGACTCGATACATATCCCATACATGCTTGTTAAAAACTAAATACTGACTCTAACAGACTCATTATAGACTCCTCTTCATTCGTTATCCAAGTCAACTTACTATCTTCAGCCAATGGGTTGTCTTTCCTATTTTAGTAACACATAACAAAAGGCACTATCGGTCTAACTTACAAATATGCCTTCATGCATGTGGTTTCTGCCAGCTCCAGCCAATCTCGTACCCATGATTGTTAAGGACTGTTTCTTTCTCTGTGTTATACTATCATTTTTCGACCGTTACACTATTTATGTCCCTACTTCTACTTATATTAGGTCGTGTCATATTGTATCTCGTTCTGTCCTTCTGTCATGGATTACTCATCTGGCGTAACTTCCTCGTCACGCACCTTCTATTTTTATTCTTCTTCTCTTTCCTTCTTCTGTCGTAGCATCCTTCCCTTTTCCTTGATGCTCCTTCCTCTTACTTAGTCACAATTCTACATGAATCCTGCCCTAGTGTCCCGAGGCCCAACAGGCCGCCAACACTCACCTGTGGTTCATCCCGAGCCATAGGAACTATCCCTCCATGGACTGACTTGCACTGAATTTGGTATGAAAATCCTCCATGGTTTTCAGCAACTTCTCTTTCTTCATGCAAACTTCTTCTTTTGTTTTTTGCATGTTCTCCACTAGGTCAGAACTGACGTGTTCTATCATGACTCTTTCTATATATTCCTCTACATCTTGCACCTTTTGGTGTACATGCTAAATTATGTTCCTTATGTGTCTGACTGTATGTTCCGTCTGTGTTTAACTGTATGTTCCTTCTATGTTTGCAGCTTGATGTAGTCTTTATACTTATGGTACTACTGTCCTGTTTCCTTCTTCTTGGATTTTTTTACCGCTCAGCGGAGTAGGATGCAAGGGATGAGGGACTTATCGGTAACACTGATGTTCCTTGTAAGAATGTTTAGCTTCAGCTTCTAGCTCATCCGAGGTTTTTTCTTCCTCCATTCAAAAACTTCCTCAACATTATCCCTGAATGGGTATGCAACATCCAGGGAAGCCTCAGGATTTGTGGCAATCACTCAGTCCAACATCTAGTCTGTGTTTATCTTTGTTATAGTGCTGGTGAGATATGTCATCCTCAATATGTAGTACCTCCCTCCATCAGAGTACGCCATTTCAACACGCCTTTGGAATCGTTGTCCCCTCTCATATATTCAACAATTTACAGTGATGATGGTGATGACGTTGGCCTTTGTTTCTTCCTCTCTCAGTCTGAACATCCCTTAAGACTGACAGTTCCTAGCAATGGATACTATGCATTGTGGTAATTAATTCCATATTCTTGTCTGGAGGCTTCGATGGGATGTCATATGGTCTTTGAATTCTTGCCACTTCTTATTCAGTCGTGCTTAGCTACTTCAAGACAACATTGCTCTTACTGGTATCAGAAGGTCTTCGCATTGACATCTTTACCGAGATGGTTTGAGCCTCTTTTGCATGGAGGCCTAAAACTAGCTTAATATCTAAGTGGCTCCAGGACTCCAGTGGAACATATCCAACAACATTTATCTTACTCAGAATAGTCATTAATTTTCCTTGACAGGGCTCATAGGGATAGTATAACTCTAATACTTACTAGTCATACTTCTCCACAAGTTTTTGGTCACTCAGTGTCTTACAAACTATTCGGGTTGTAGCATTATAAGGACAGAAGTTGGTAATTGGCCACCAGTAGCAGGTTCATTCCAGCAATCAGTCTGTCAAATCCTCACACACAGCATCATTGAGTAGCATAATTACAACATGAACCATCATGTGGGTTCTTAGTATGACTTTTTATGTGGAGGTTCCAACTACGTCGCCCCTTTTTGTTGTGAATTCATAATACTAATTGCAGAAGTGATCCTCAACTTCCCTTGATATCTGCTCAAATTTCCTTATTGTTTGTGGATTTAATATTTGTCACCTCAACAATCCTTCCTCATAATTGTGCCAACATGCCATTGTTTTTAGTGCCACACTTCCCTCGTCGCACCTCATGTGAAAGTCACTATGTTCTCTTCTCCTATCCCTCCTTGTTATCATCATCATTTTTTTGTTGTGAAACCTAGTTGCAGTTATCAAAATAAGGCTTCAACCAAATCCCATTGATGAGCCCCCTAACTTCCGTGCCATCTAATTTTTCCAATTTAACTGATCCTCCATTGGTGATTTCCTTAACCATATAAGGACCTAACCAATGTATCTTCAACTTTCCTATGTTCTTGAAAATTTTGCTTTTGTACATAAGAACAAGGCCTCCAACTAAAAATTGATTGTTATTAATGTGTCTATTGTGACATACCTTCTGCCTTTGTTTTTCTACATTTTGATGAGATCCTACAATGAAGCATTCTTCTTCCAAGTGGATTAACTGAAGTAATCTTTCTTCGATAGCATCAACATCTGTCATTTCTGTGAGTGTCACCATTCTTAAAATTGGTACAATATATTCCATAGGAATGACAACTTCCTGTCCATATACTAACTTGAACGCTATCTGGCCTGTTAACTTCTTACATGTTGTGCGATATGCGCATAGTACTATGGAAATTTTCTAGTCCCAATTGTCCCTTCTTGTATTACAGGCTTTGGTTAGTGCATTTTCCAGAATCTTGTTAAATTCTTTGACTGCTCCATTTGCTTGCGGGTGATATGGATTTGTTCTTATATGATATTATTGTAGCTGTAACAATTTTTCCCAAAATTTTAAAATATTGGACCCTCCTTTTTTTATTTTTATCTTGCCTAGGATTGTTTGGTTTCCTGAACTCTCTTTTCCTCTGCTACAAATTTGGATTTTCTTGAGTTTGAATTGAGGTCAATTGTTTCCTTTGTTTCGGAAGTTGAATGATCTATAATTTCATTTGTCTAGCCAATACTTTTGACTGTGGAACTTAAGGTTTTTATTTGTTGATGATTTCATTTATCACTATGGGAAGTCGGTTGAACCATGAATCGGGGCATTAGTTCTTTATGCAGCCGTCGTTTCATAAGGTAAACAATGAACGTCCTGATGGACAGTCTTGTTTTCGTCGATGTGCTTTCTCTTTTGTTTTATTTTCAAAGCTTTATTGTTGACTATTGGCGATTTTGTTTTATCACGGTTAGAGTTTGAGTCTTCTACGTCGCCATCGTTTCGGAGGGCTTGTCCTCTACATTGCCAACACTATGGAGGTGTTCAGTTCTAAGTTTTCGAACTTTAGTACTTAGAGCCTCCGATCACCAATGCAGAATCATAGTCTTTTGTTTCTCCACCATTGCGGCCATCGATCATACTGGTTTCCCGATGTTTAGTGTTTTCAATCGCCGACGCATTAGTAGTTAGTGGTTCTGATCTCCGATGCTTAACTATCGGTGATTTTTAGTGTTCTGGAGTGTCGACACTACGGAAGTATTGAGGACTAATCGTCCGACGCATAGTTCTCAGAGTTTTCAACTACGACAGTTTTTATTTGACCGCAGAACTCTTGGTCTGTCTGTCTTCTACCATTGTGGTTGCTTAGTGATCTAACCATCCAACTTGTAGTGCTTCCACACATTGATGAGAGTTTTTCTGATCGATGCTTAGTTTTTTCGTTCACCGATAGGGTTTTACCGCCATTATCTTTTATCGAGAGTTATTATATATAGTGGTGGAACATTGTTTATATATTATCATGGTTAAAAAAAAAGTGTCTGCTCCATCCTTGCCTATTCGAACTGTATCATCGTGCCCAACTGTCCATTTTCCATTCAATTGGTTTGCTATCGTGGAGGTTCTTGGGTCGTCCTGCCAACAGCACAGGATTTTTCTAGGTAGGTCAACTGTGGTCTCCTTTTTCTTGTTTTTATTGGTACTTTTGGGAACTACGGTCTGCCCTGGTTAGGTTTTCCTACAGTTTGTGCCGATTGTCCGTTAGAAATAATTTTTAACCTCGCGGTAGGTTGGATTGACAGTTTTCTTTGATAGTAGGGGTTTTGTGAGTCTGGGTTTTGAGCCATTATGGTTTTTTCATTCTTGCCTGAAAGATTAGGTAGTTGGTGCAAACAAGCGTTATGCTGTCTGCACCGACTATTTTGGGGTTGCTTATGGCCATCCGGGGGGAAAGTTTTTAGTTTTCTTTTTGTCATAGGCGTTTACCCTATTTTTTATGGGATGTCGGAGGGTTTTTGATTTTCGGTCAGGTTGGGGATGCCTGCGATGAGAGCACTGCATAGGGACCCAGATTCGAAGACCAGCTTTATTGATAGTGTGGTTCTTGTTATTTGAAGAGTTAGAGTATCTCGATTGCTTTCCAGATTATATGATGAGTTTCCTATCAAGGCTATGTTTTAGTTGCAGATGGACTTAGAGGATTTTTAGACCCAGCTTGTAGAAGCTCCTTTTTTGCCTTGTCATTTTCTTCTATGCATTAATATTCGGTGTAGTTTGTTTATGAAAATGCATATGGAAGAGGTAAATGGTTTGATGCAGCTTCTTCATTCTTAAAACATTAACTAAAATATCCACTGGTCTAAGAACATGCTTGGTTTATGATAGAGTAACTGTTGCAAAGGAGAGATGTCTAAAATACAAAAGAAGAAGGCTCCTGTTGTCGAGGGAGAACCAGATGTGGAAATCATCACCAAGGTGGAATACATCTATGAAGATACCAAAGCTACCATTGGGGTAGAGCCAGATTACAAATGGGGTGAGATATACCGGATGATTGCAAATCAAGATGTGCCTGATGCAGGATTCGAAGAGCTGACTATATATGCCAACATCGAGAAATCGGCTCTTATGAAAGTAGCCACGAGACCTGAGTTATTCCCATGCTCAGAGGTGATCGGTTGGATTCTGCCTAGGGAAGATGTGACCACGATTATCTTAGCAAATACTGTAAAATGGGGCTATGCTACATATAGTCCTGCTTATGTCTCAATGGAATATCACCTGCCTCCTGCTCAAATCTACTTAACTAAAAGTTGGTTGAAAGAGACAAATTTGGACCTGGCCAAAACAGTTAAGAGAATGATGATACCAGGGAATAACTTGCGAACCAGGCCATCAGGATAATATGATACAACCACTCTCCGGACCCCTTATAGATTTATAGCACTGATGCTGAATAGAGTTTTTGGGAGAGCTCATGGTAAAAGCTTCAAATTGGGATGGATACCCATTATTTTCTATGTGGCCACTCAGGGGACCATATTCAATTGGGAAAACATAGTGTCCAATAGCCTCTCAGCATGCATATCTTCAGCTTTGGGAGGGGTGTGACAGAAGAAGTCATAGTTATACATGAGCTCTATCTTAGTGGACTGTATATTATGTACCCAGTCTTTTCCAGCCTTAAGGTGTAATTGGGACAGGGACAGGACCCCTGTATACATTGCATACAAATTATTTTGGGCACACAAATACTATAGCCACTACAAAGAGATATGTGAACACTTCATTATGCCTTTGTACACTTTAATTTTCCTGACAGAATGCAACTGCATGTCCGAAGAGGCATACAAAGTCATTGAAGAACATGGGAGTTACTATTTGACTGAAGAGGGAATGTGCATCAGAATGTATCGTGGCTCTAGGGCACCTTCTCTACTCCCTAAATATGCCACTGATTATGTGATACATAAAGAAGCAGTTAGGCAGGTATATTTTGATGGTGTAGAAAGATTCTTGTTTGAACATAAGAAGGCAACATATCCTGCCATACCTTTCTGGCTGGGGAGTTATAAGTTTACAAAGTTTAAATAGACTGCTGAATTCATGCAGGAGTTGGAGCACTTCCATTTTGGTGAAATGAACTTTCACAGGAATGACTCCAAAAATAAGGCTGCAGATCATTGCAAGGAGGCAAATGTTCATTTCAAATACACAAATTTCTAGGAAAAGGATGAAGAAATCTTTAGAAATGCAAATAATATGACTGCATTAAAGAAGAGATTTAAATAGAAAATCACCATTGTGGGCGGAAAGGGAAAAACCGCACAGAAGAAAGCTGAAGTAGAAGAATCCAACAAGAGGGAAGAGGATGCTAGAAGGTTAGCACAAGAGGCAGAGAGTTGGATAAATAATTAAGAAGAAGAAATAAAGAGAGCTGCAAAGGAAGCAGCAAAGAAGGAAGAAGAGGAAAGAAAGAAGAAGGAAGATGCAGAGATAAAGAAAAAACAAGAAGAAAGTGAGGGTCAGAGGTTAACAGGATCACAAACAGACCAGCAAACTACTGAACAAATGGATGCACAAAGGGCACATGATCATACATATCAAGGGCATGGACAGGTTAATCCTGATCTTTAGGAGCTTGCTGCAACTTCTGGCAGCACTCAAGAACAAGTTGTTTTTTATGGATTGAATTTGATACCTTTTATGTAGAAAGAAGGAGAAGAGGTCCCTGATTTCAGCACTATCTTCTATGACAAGGAGAAGAAAAGGATTGTCAAAAGAACCGAGAAAAAAGGTTGAAACAAGAGGACAATCAGGTAAGATGATAACTGATAAAACTTTGGTGTATGGAACAGATGCAGATCTGAGATTAACAGCAAGAGTTGGGGTGGCGTTAACCCAAGCCCTTGAAGATAATGTAGATAGACTGATGACGGATCTGGAGCAATCAATAAAGAACGCAACTCAGTTAAAAGAAACACTGAAGAAAGAGAGAGATGAAGGTTATAAGTTGAAGAGGAAATTTGAGGACATGCAGAATGAAGTGAGGAATTCAAAGGAAGAACTCCAGACTCTGCATGTAAACAAGATGACCTTAGAAGTTTCCATGGAGAGAACAGAAAAATATGCTCATAATAGCTTAGCAGAATTACAGAGGCTACAACTAGAGTATCAAGTGTTGAAGACAGAGAAAAATGACCTCAAGGTATCCTATTAAACTCTGAGTGCAGGAAAGGACCAGCTACAAAGAAAAATTGCTGAATTGGAGGCACATAAGGCCACCATAGAAGAAAGAGAAAAGCAATATCAAATGCAGGTAGCAAGTTTTGAGGGACATACTGCTTCATTGACAACATCACTGAAAGATGCTAGTGAACAGAAGACAGATGTCCAGCCTTTGAAGGAGCATGTCCTAGCTCAACGAAGAAGAATTCACCAACTGCAAATGTGTATTGAATAAGAAAGGTGTAAAATCTTACAAATAGATAGCAGGTTAGAAGAAATCTTGGACACCACATCTTATTTTGTGGACAGATCTCAAGAGATTCTAGAGATTTAGACAGGAAGAATAGCGTGGATAGAGAAAAATGAGGAAACCCATGCAGAGCTACCAGTCAAATATCGACAGAGTTTAAAGTAGGATTATGACTTGTTGGAGTTTGCGATCAATATTGCAGAAGAATTCAAGAAAATGGTGAAGAAAACAAGAGGATCATGTATGGAATACTGTAGAAGAGTGTTGGTCACATACAATAGATGCCAGGCTCCCACAGAAAGAAGATTGGATATGATACCAGAGCATGAGCTGTTCATAGAACATCTACATAATAGGTATCAGGAAGATGAGTAGGAGATCCAACAAGTCAAGGATATAGATGAGCAGATTCTGAAGAATACAGTAGCTCATGCAGCAGTAAGTATCCACTTACTTGAAGATCAGCTACGCCCAAGTCCAGCAAGAATAGAACTGGTTAAGAATTAGGCTGCTAAGTATGAGATAAACATCTGTTTTCTTGAACCATCATATTTTTAAGGAATAGCAGCAGAGGCCCAGGCATGGAAAAAGTTCATTAATGACCAAGTGGGTCCTCTTCATAAAAGTGTTCTATTGATTTTGTTTTAAATGTAATATATTGTATAATTTATGAGCACTCACTACAAGACAAAATTTTGGGATTGAAACATTGGGGAAGCCCAAAAGTCATTTGTGGGCAGCCCAAAGGTTTTGCTTTTTCGTATAAATAGAGGAGAGTTAGATAGAAGAAGGGACTTTTTCCCAGATAGATTTGTGAGAGTATGTTGTAAGAAGAACTATTTCCTTTTGCAATAAAGAATTACAAGTTTCCTGTTGGAGAAAGCTTGGTGGAATGTTTCAAACGCTGTGCTATGGATCTGTTGAATGTGAACTATTTCATTTTCAGCTTATGCCCATTAAATGCGAGATCGTTCTAACTCTTTGAACCTATGTTCATGTTATGAATGCACTCCAATTTATTCTATGAAATTTCCACTGTGAGTAATGAATGCTTTTCATAAACAATAAGCTATCTTGTTGTTCATTCTTCTATTAATGTTCATGTGTTCTGAAATAAGTAACAACTATCTATGATTTTTCTTAATGCATGCGTAGAAATACATAACTCATTGATAACTGATAATTTTGCTCCCTAGGGATAGGTTAGTTAGTTAAATTTAGTTTTCTTGCTGTGAGTGATTTAGATGTGAGAGAGTTAAGACGAGAGGTAAGAACCTGCACATCACATTATGATCGCTCCTCGTTATCTCTATCAATATGCATTTTTAGATAGGCATTTGCACATCATACTTAAACACAAAAAACTAAAATATATATGGTGGACCGGGCCGTAACCGGTAAAACCTTTAATTTGTTATTTGACCTACGATAGCCGGATCGTAAACCGGACGGATTCCCCACACCAAACAATAACGGGCTAGTTGGGAACATTTATTGGGGAGAATCGCTAACTGTTGTTACCTACGATTTTCCAGGCCTCAATATTTTTTGGCACTAGAAGGAGGGCCGCCAGTGCATGGTTGACCGAGGAAACCCATTTTCTTGAAATTACTCCACCGGTGACAGTCCTGAAAGCAGTTTGTTTCCCAATCCAACTCCTGAAGTGAAGGGTAAAGAGCATTTGTATTCTATCGATAATGAAGTAGTTGATGATTTGAGAAGAATTACTAGGGAATATGTGAAGAAGATCGGAGGATTACCGATTATACCCGCCTTACCCGGAAGAGAATATCAGAAGAAAGACCGCCCTAAATTAGAAGACGCAGTGTTGGTTGAAGATTTAGAAGAACTGGTAGAAGCAACCTTACAGGAAATTGTTCAACCTCTGAATCAGTTGGACCCAGATAAACCTTACTGTTCACCTATTCATACCCCTGTTCATTCACCACCTTATTCTCTACTCAAAATCATGGCTTATGTAAACGCAAATCAGCCACCCAACCCACCAAATCCACCACCTGCTTGGAGGGCTAGGTCACCATTAAACCTAATACCTCCTTTGCATGATTTGCCTAAAGCTTTTAAGAAAATGTTGCCTAAGTTTGACCCAAGTGAAAATATTTTGGTAGACGATCATTTGCAAAGTTTTTACCTGGCTATAGAAGGATTACGGGCTGGAGAACATGAATATGTGGTCTGCAGATTGTTTCCACATACCCTGAAAGGAGCAACAACCTCATGGTATTTATCTTTTCCTGCAACTTCAATCACAGACTGGGACACATTTGAGAGAATATTTAGAAGCAAATATGCAGTCCAGAAAACTCATGCAGCTCTAATGAAATGGTTATGCACTTTAAAGAAAGAAAGAAAGGAAAAAGTGCATAATTTCACTCAAAGGTTTGCTGCTTATCTTAAAAAAATTTCTACAGCTGATAAGCCATCTGATAAAGTTCTGATTGAATACTATACTTCAGCTCTAGGGCTTGACTTGGCCATGTTTTCCAAGATGTTAGTCAAACCTACGCTATCATAAACTTATGAATAAGCTAAGATAGTAGAAGATGAAAAGGAGAGCATAGAATATTATCCTGTGCAGTGGGAATAATTTTTTTTTGGTAAGAAAGCATTGTTACTCTAAGCCTAAGGATGAGCAATCACATGAATTTGAGGGGATGTTGAAGATGATGCAGAAACTATCCAACAGAGTAATCGATTTAGAAAAAGAAAAGGAAGCTCAGAAATCTTATAAGCCTTACTATAAAAGGAGAGAGGACAACAACCAATCTAAACCTCCTTCACACAGTCCCACATCAATGAATTTAATTGAGGTAGGCATGGATAATTTTTACACCTTTCATCAACAACCTCATTCTAAAAAAAATTGCCCCCAATGGGTAAATTCTATGACATTGGTAATGAATCAGTTATTGGACTCCAAACTAACAGAAACTGATAATGAGGAAGAAAAGAATAATCAATCCACAGAAAAACAAGAGGATGATGCTTTAGTTTTATGGGATTGTGTCTCCATGTTTGATACATTAGAAGAAGGTTCTCTGAAACAAGAGGAAACATTAGAGACCAATGTGACAACAAGAAGTCAGGGTTTGGTAAAAGAAGACAAGTCAATACTTCTGAAAATTAAGAGACTTCAAGAAAATGTGAAGAATATATAGAAGAACAACACAACTGATAAAATACCTAAATTTACCATTACTAGTCAAGATCCGAAGCAAATCAACATGCCTGTTAAGCCTATTGAGGACAAGGTTGATAATGTCAAGGAAAATCTCAAAGCACCTGAGATGGGGTATGATATTGTGGAGGACATTAAAAGGGCTAAGGCAAATATTTCGTTATTTGAAATGTGTAATGTACCTCAACAGAAAGAATTTTTTTTAAAAGCGCTTGAAGTACTAGAGGAAGAGCTTCCCACTAACAACCAACTTGGAGAAGAAATTGTTGAAGCAAGTGTGGGAGGTAAGGATAAGTATAAAACCCCACCATTCCTCCTAACTTTTGAGATTTTCAACCATAATGTGAACAATTATTTAGTAGACTTAGGGGCAGCAGTCAATGTTATGCCACTTTTAGTTTGCAAAAAGATCAATGGACAACCTAAACCAACTACCTAGCGGGTTATTCAGCTAGATAGGACCGCTTTGAAAGTAGTTGGGGAAATGGAAGATGTTCTGATTCGCTTATCTGCAAATGAAAAGGTATGTCAGTACGTTGATATTGTAGTAGCAGACATACCTGATGTTTATGGACTTGTTTTTTATCGAGACTGGTTGGCAAGGCTAAATGGATGATTTGCATCATATTGGTCACATCTTTGGTTGCCTCATAAGGGAAGTCCAAATCAGATAAAAATATTGAGAGAGCCCCACATGAAGCACAATGTTGCTCAATTGGAAGAAAAAAATGAACCAGTGAATTCTGTGTTGGGAAATTCCCTCATTGAACTAGAACCGGGAAACTACCAAGCGGAAGAAGCCAATAGTACACCAGACACCTAGCCCAATCTCCTTTGATTTTCACGGGCTGATGAGATTGATTGTAAAATAGTAGACTTAGTTTCAGATGTAGTTTTTGATTCAAGTACAGTAGAATTAGATAGTGGGTAGGTTTTTTTTTCATTTTGCAGTCAAGCTTAGCCCCTCAACTTACAAGTTGCCAGATTTACAGGGGTGGGCAGAGGACTGACCAGTTAATGGTTTAGTTCTCAATTTTTTACTTTTCTTGATTTTTATTTCCCGGTTATCTTGTACATAAATAAATTGATTGATTGGTTTTGTTTTGATTTGTTTATTTTTGTTTGTTATAGTTAGGGTTTGATTGATTTTAATAAAGAAGCAAAATTTTGGTTGCATGGAGTTCATCAGAATTCTGGATTAACTAAATTTATTGATTATAAGACTATGTACTATTGATTTATTTGAAATAACTTCTTCTAGTTTAACAGTTTTCCTAAATGGCTATGAACACGTTGAAGTCCTACCTAATCCTTGTAAAATAACTCAGGATCAAAATGTCTGGAATACTATTTCGAGGCTCCATCCATCTCACATTTAAAAATGTCTTACGGGGTGACATCAAAAGACCCATGGAAAAGAAGCAGGGTAAACAATATATTATATTTAAATGATCCCATGCCAAAAGTTGAAATCCAAAAGGCAAATAAGAGTCAAAATATCCTACGAAAGCAATATGTATCCAAAAAAAGTACTGAATCATATGAGTACAAGATTGCCAAAGTTCTTCTTCGTCCATGAGATGAAAATTAAATACATCTCTCACACAAAAGGACACTATGGACAGAGGAGCCTGAATAAAAAATTCAGAAAGAAGGCATGTAGGAGGACTCAAAAAGGACAAAAAGTCCAAAAGCAAAAAAGTGCAAAATGGCATGGGAATGAGGAACAAACGAATATTTCTCTTTACCATATGTTACAATCCTGTGGTGTCCAAGCTGGGAGCTACCTGAAGACAGAGGTAAAAAGTGAAACTCATATTCCTGGCCTCAAAAGCGTTATCTANTTGGACTATCATCAATGATTAAAAGTACATACATTTTCCATTTGGGAAATCTAGACATCTAGAAGAATTCAACATGTTGGTTTTATTGTCAAACAGTCTCTTACTTAAGGAAGAAATTGTCCAGAGATCTGTGTTCACCAGGTAGTTGCGAATCGTTGCAGCTGCAACAATTTTTCCCAAATTTTTAAAATTTTGGACCCTACTTTTTTTATTTTTGTCTTGCTTGGGATTGTTTGGTTTCCTGAACTCTATTTTCCTCTGCTACAAATTTGGATTTTATTGAGTTTGAATTGAGGTCAATTATTTCCTTCATTTCAAAAGTTTAATGATCTATAACTGCCTTTGTCTAGCCAATGCTTTTGACTGTGGAACTTAAGGTTTTGATTTGTTGATGATTTCATTTATCACTGTGGGAAGTTGGTTGAACCATGAATTGGGGCATTAGTTCTTTATGCATCCATCATTTCGGAAGGTAAACAATGAACGTCCCAATGGACAATCCTGTTTTTGCCGATGCGCTTTCTCTTTTGTTTTATTTTCAAAGCTTTGTTGTTGACTGTCGATGATTTTGTTTTATCACAGTCGGAGTTTGAGTCTTCTACGTCACCACCATTTCGAAGGGCTTGTCCTCTACATTGCCGACACTATGGAGGTGTTCAATTCTAAGTTTCTGAACTTTAGTACTTAGAGCCTCCGATCGTCGACGCGGAATCATAGTCTTTTGTTTCTCCGTCGTTTCGACCGTCGATCAGACTGGTTGCCCGATGTTTAGTGTTCTCAACCATTGACGAATTAGTAGTTAGTGGTTCCAATATCTGATGCTTAACTATCGACGGTTTTTAGTGTTTGGGAGTGCCGACATTGTAGAAGTATTGAGGACTAATCATCTGATGCATAGTGCTCAGATTTTCTGACGCCGACAGTTTTTATTTGACCATGAAACTCTTGGTCTGTGTCTCTTCCACCATTGTGGTTGCTTAGTGATCTAACCGTTCGACTTGTAGTGCTTTCGCACGCTGATGAGATTTTTTTTGCCCGATGCTTCATTTTTTCTTTCGCCGATAGGGTTTTCCCGCCATTATCTTTTACCAAGAGTTATTATATATAGTTGTGTAACATTGTTTATTATTATCCTGGTTAAAAAAAAAACGCGTCTACTCCGTCCTTGTCGATTTGAACTATACCACTGTGCCCAGCTGTTCATTTTCCATTCGATTGGTTTGCTATCATGGAGGTTCTTGGGTCGTCCCTCCAACTGCACAACATTTTTCCAGGTAGGTTAACTGTTGTCTCCTTTTTCTTGTTTTTATTGGTAATTTTGGGAACTACAGTCTGCGCTGGTTAGGTTTTCCTATAGTTTGTGCCGATTGTCTGTTAGAAAGAATTTTTAACCTCTCAGTAGGTTGGTTTGACACTTTTCTTTGACAGTAGGGGTTTTGTGTGCCTGGGTTTTGATCCATTATGGTTTTTTCATTCTTTCCTAAAAGATTAGGTAGTTGGTGCAGACAAGCGTTATGCTGTCTGCACCGATTATTTTGGGGTTGCTTATGGCTATCCGGGGGGGAAGTTTTCAGTTTTCTTTTTGTCGTAGGCATTTACCCTATTTTTTTATGGGATTCCAGAGGGTTTTTTAAATTTTCGGTCAGGTTGGGGATGCCCGCGATGAGAGCACTGTATAGGGCCTCACATTCGAAGACTAGCTTTATTGATAGTGTGGTTCTTGTTATTTGAATAGTTAGAGTATCTCGATTGCTGTTCGGATTATATGACGAGTTTCATATCAGGGTTATGTTTTAGTTGCAGATGGACTTAGAGGATTTTTAGACCCAACTTGCAGAAGCTCCTTTTTTGCCTTGTCATTTTATTCTATGCATTAATATTCGGTGTAGTTTATTTATGAAAATGCATATGGAAGAGGTAAATAGTTTGATACAGTTTCTTCATTAGACTTAAAAAATTAACTAAAACCTCCAATGGTCTAAGAACATGCTTGGTTTATGACAGAGTAACTGTTGCAAAGGGGAGATGTCTAAAAGACAAAAGAAGAAGGCTCATGTTGCCGAGGGAGAACCAGATGTGGAAATCATCACCAAGGTGGAATACATCTATGAAGATACCAAAGCTACCATCGGGGTAGAGCCAGATTACAAATGGGGTGAGATATACCGGGTGATTGCAAATCAGGATGTGCCTAATGCAGGATTCGAAGAGCTGACTATATATGCCAACATCGAGAAATCGACTCTTATAAAAGTAGCCACAAGACCTGAGTTGCTCCCATGCTCAGAAATGATCGGTTGGATTTTGCCTAGGGTAGATGTGACCACGATGATCTTAGAAAATACTTCCAAACAGGGCTATGCTGCATATAGTCCTGCTTATGTCTCAATGGCATATCACCCGCCTCTTGCTCAGATCTACTTAACTGAAAGTTGGTTGAAAGAGACAAATTTGGACCTAGCGGAAACAGTTAAGGGAATGATGATACCAGGGAAGAAATTTCAAACCAGGACATTAGGAGAATATGATACAGCCACTCTTCGGACCCCTTATAGATTTATAGCACTGATGCTGAATAGATGTTTTAGGAGAGCTCATGGTAAAAGCTTCAAATTGGGATGGATACCCATTATTTTCTATGTGGCCACTCAGGGGGCCATATTCAATTTGGAAAACATATTGTCCAATAGCCTCTCAGCATGCATATCTTCAGCTTTGGGAGGGGTGTCACAGAAGAAGTCAGAGTTCTACATGAGCTCTATCTTAGTGGATTGTATATTATGTACCCAGTCTTTTCAAGCCTTAAGGTGTAATTGGGACATGGATAGGACCCCTGTATACACTACATACAAATTATTTTGGGCACACAAATACTATAGCCACTACAAAGAGATATGTGAACACTTCATTATGCCTTTGTACACTTTACTTTTCTTGACAGAATGCAACTGCATGTCCAAAGATGCATACAAAGTCATTGAAGAACATGGGAGTTACTATTTCACTGAAGAGGGAATGTACATCAGAATGTATGGTGGCTCTAGGGAACCTTCTCTACTCCCTAAATATGCCACTGATTATGTGATACATAAAGAAGCAGTTAGGCAAGTATATCTTGATGGTGTAAGAAGCTTCTTGTTTGAACATAAGAAGGCAGCATATCCTGCCATACCTTTCTGGATGGGGAGTTATAAGTTTACAAAGGTTAAACAGACTACTGAATTCATGCAGGAGCTGGATCACTTCCATTTTTGTGAAATGAACTTTCACAGGAATGACTCCAAAAATAAGGCTGCAGATCATTACAAGGAGGAAAATGTTCATTTCGAATACACAAATTTCTGGGACAAGGATGAAGAAATATTCAGAAATACAATGAATATGACTGCATTAAAGAAGAGATTTAAATAGAAAATCACCATTGTGGGCGGAAAGGGAAAAACTGCACAGAAGAAAGATGAAGAAGAAGAAGCCAACAAGAGGGAAGATGATGCTAGAAGGCTAGCACAAGAGGTAGAGAGTTGGCTAAATAATGAAGAAGGAGAAAGAAAGAGAGCTGCAAAGGAAGCAACAAAGAAGGAAGAGGAGGAAAGAAAGAAGAAGGAAGATGCAGAGATAAAGAAAAACCAAGAAGAAAGCGAGGGTCAGAGGTTAACATGATCGCAAACAGACCAACAAACTACTGAACAGATGGATGCACAAGGGGCACATGATCATACAGATCAAGGGCATGGACAGGATAATCCTGATCTTCAGGAGCTTGCTGCAACTTCTGGCAGCACTCAAGAACAAGTTTTTTTTTCTGGATTGAATTTGATACCTTTTATGTAGAAAGAAGGAGAAGAGGTCCCTGATTTCAGCACTATCTTCTATGACAAGGAGAAGAAAAGTATTGTCAAAAGAACCAAAAAAAAGGTTGAAACAGGAGGACAATCAGGTAAGATGATAACTAATAAAAATTTGGTGTATGGAACAGATGCAGATCCGAGATTAACAGCAAGAGCTGGGGTGGCGTTAACCTAAGCTACTAAAGATAATGTAGATAGACTAATGACGGATCTGGAGCAATCAATAAAGAGATCAACTCAGTTAAAAGAAACACTGAATAAAGAGAGAGATGAAGGTTATAAGCTGAAGAGGAAATTTGAGGACATGCAGAATGAAGTGAGGACTTCAAAGGTAGAACTCCAGACTCTGCAGGAAAACAAGATGACCTTAGAAGTTTCCATGGAGAGAACATAAAAAGATGCTCAGAATAGCTTAGCATAATTACAGAGGCTACAACTAGAGTATCAAGTGTTGAAGACAGAGAAAAATGACCTCAAGGTATCCTATGAAACTCTGAGTGCAGAAAAGGACCAGGTACAAAGAAAAATTGCTGAATTGGAGGCACAAAAGGCCACCATAGAAGAAAGAGAAAAGCAATATCAAATGCAGGTAGCAAGTTTTGAGGGACATATTGCTTCATTGACAACATCACTGAAAGATGCCAGTGAACAGAAGCCAGATGTCCATCCTTTGAAGGAGCATGTCCTAGCTCAATGAAGAAGAATTCACCAACTGCAAATGTGTATTGAAGAAGAAAGGTGTAAAATCTTACAGATAGATAGCAGGTTAGAAGAAATATTGGACACCACATCTTATTTTGTGGACAGATCTCAAGAGATTTTGGAGATTTTGACAGGAAGAATAGTGTGGATAGAGACAAATGAGGAAACCCCTGTAGAGCTACCAGTCAAATATCGATAGAGTTTAAAGCAGGATTATGACTTGTTGGAGTTTGCGATCAAAACTACAGAAGAATTCATGAAAACAGTGAAGAAAACAAGAGGAGAATGTATGGAATACTGCAGAATAGTGCTGGTCACATACAATAGATGCCAGGATTCTGCAGAAAGAAGATTGGATATGATACCAGAGCATGAGCTGTTCATAGAACATCTACGGAATAGGTATCAGGAAGATGAGCAGATTCTAAAGAATACAGTAGCTCATGCAGCAGTAAGTGTCCGCTTACTTGAAGATCAACTGTTCATGAGTCCAGCAAGAATAGAAGTGGTTAAGAATCAGGCTACTAAGTATGAGATAAACATCCGTTTTCTTGAACCATCAAATTTTGAAGGCATAGCAGCAGAGGCCTATTCGTGGAAAAAGTTCATTAATGACCAAGCGAGGTCCTATTCATAAAAGTGTTCTATTAAGTTTGTTTTAAATGTAATATATTGTATAATTTATGAGCACTCACTACAAGACAAAATTTTGGGATTGAAACGTTGGGGAAGCCCAAAAGTCATTTGGGGGCAGCCCAAAGGTTTTGCTTTTTTGTATAAATAGAGGAGAGTTAGATAGAATAAGGGACTTTTTCCTAGATAGATTTGTGAGAGTATGTTTTAAGAAGAACTATTTCCTTTTGCAATAAAGAATTACAAGTTTCCTGTTTGAGAAAGCTTGGTGGAATGTTTCAAATGCTGTGTTATGGATCTGTTGAATGTGAACTATTTCGTTTTCAGCTTATGTCCATTACCTG
>LPNX010396748.1:34614-56882 GCA_001517045.1 Pseudotsuga menziesii | reverse complement strand
ATGTTCATGTGTTCTGAAATAAGTAACAACTATCTATGATTTTTCTTAATGCATGCGCAGAAATACATTACTCATTGATAACTGATAATTTTTCTCCCTAGGGATAGGTTAGTTAGTTAAATTTAGTTTTCTTGCTGTGTGTGATTTATATGCGAGAGAGTTAAGACGAGAGGTAAGAACCTGGGCATCATATTGTGACTGCTCCTCATTATCTCTATCAATTTGCATTTTTGGATAGGCACTTGCACATCATACTTAAACATGAAAAACTAAAATATATACGGTGGACCGGTCCGTAACCGGTAAAACCTTTAATTTGTTACTTGACTTACGGTAGCCGGACCATAAACCAGACGGATTCCCCACACCAAACAATAACAGGCTAGTTGGGAATGTTTATTTGGGAGAATCCCTAACTGTTGTTACCTGTGATTTTCCAGGCCTCAATAGATATATTTGAAATTCATCAGTTAGTTCTTCAATCAATTGATTAATGCGTACCTTGATCACCAATCAATATCTTTGGGCACTTGAACCTTTTTACAAAATTTTCAAATAAAAACTTCGTTGCTATTGCAACAATAGAATCCTTGACAGGTGCAACTTCTTCCCATTGAGTTAGGTAATCCGTCACAATGATAATATACCTAGATCCTGTACGCTTCCCTACTGGACTAATAGGTCCCACAAAGTCAACAACCCATTTATCGAATTCTTGTAACATGAGTTGTCGAACTAATGACATTTCATCTCTTCTGGATGGATTTCCCATTCTTTGGAAGACGTCACAACTATGACAGTAATCTCAAGTGTCTGCATGCATGGTAGGCCACCATAACCATTCCTGTAATGTCTTTTGCACAATCTCCTTTCTTACATAGTGTCATCCTGTGATACCAACATGTGCTTCACTTAAAATAATAGGGCACTTGTGTTAAAAAATACAACGTCGAAGTATCTCATCTGGGCCCATTTTATACAAGTGGTCAACAATCAATTGGAAAGATGTAGCTTGTGTTACTAATTGTTTCTTCTATGCTATTGTGAAATCGGCCGGTGCAAAACCCGTAGTTAGGAATTGTATGATATCTTCATATTTATTATCTAAGGCGGTTATTTTAAATAGTTGTGCATCAGGGAGATTATCTTCCATATTAGTAGGTTCTTCTCCATTATCTATTCTGGATAGGTAGTTTGATCCCAAGTTTAATCGGCCCGATTTAAGAATTATCTCAAAGTCAAATTATTGAAAGAGGAGAAGCCACCGATAGATATCCCCCCCAACACTAGATTTTGACCAAATATTTCAATACAGAATGGTCAGTGTACATTTTAAAATCTCCCCCCAACAAATAAGATCTAAATTTTTGCAATGCATAGAACATCTCAAGTCCTTCTCTCTTTGTTGTGGTATAATTGTTTTCTGCAGTTGATAACTTCCTGCTGGCAAAGGAAATGGTGTGATCGATCTATCCTTCTCCTGGTTGCATTAGTACCACTCCAAGCGCAACAAAGGATGCGTCGACATGAACATGGAATTATTTTTTCCAATATGGAATTATGAGTATCAGTGCAATGGCCATTTTGTTTTTCATCTTATCTAGTCTCTCCTGGCATTCATCCGTCCACTAAAACTTAGTGTCTTTTTTCAACAATTTCTCCATCGAGGCAGTCACTTGTGCATATCCTTTGATGAAATTTATGTAATATCTCATATGTCCTAACATTGTTCTTAAATATTTAGCTGTGGTAGGCAGTGGTAAGTCCAATATGATGGCGATTTTAGATGGGTCAACCAAATCCTATTGTGACAGACCACATGGTCTAACAGAGCCCCAAAAGGCGCAAAATAAAAACACTTTCTCAAATTGAGGGAAATTTGGTACTGAAAGAATTGTTCTAACATCATTCTAAGACTTTCTATGCGATCTTTTATAAGGCCCAATATTGTCCAGTCATCAAAGTAAACTTCAAGAAATTTATGTATAAAATATTTAAACACAGCAACAAAAATTATAGAAAATATTGCAGGTGAATTCTTGAGTCCAAAGGGCATTACCATGTATTGGTAGCATCCCCAATCCATTGCAAAGGTAGTATTATAGCGACCTTATTTTGCAATTCTGACTTGATGGTAGCCTGAGAATCCATCTGTAAATGAATACATTTCTTGTCCTCCAACATTCTCTAATACTTCATCTGTAAATGGAGTTGGAAATGGATCGTGCAAGAAAGCATCATTTAATTTCCTGAGATCAACACAGATCGTGACTTCTCCTGAGATTTTCTTATCTTGTACTACGATTAGGCTAATCCATTATGATTATTCAACTGCTTCTATTACTCCTGCCCTAGCATTCGATCAATTTTGGATTTAACTTTCTCTTTGTAGTGTGGGTTTAATATGTATGGAATCTATTTGATCGTCTTTGCATCAGGCCTCAAAGGTATCTTCATTTCACCAAGGTCTCCAACTATGCCTTTCATTTTGGAGAACTTTGTGGGGAACATATCCTGAAATTCATGTAATAAGTTAGTGATCTTTCTCACTTTCTCTTCATCCCAGTATTCTCCAATATTATCAAACTTTGGGTTATCCATGAACCCAATATTTACTTTCTTAATTTTGAGTGGTTTTAGAAAATGGTCATTAGTTATAGAAGCTCCCTCTATTGTACATATACCTTTTGAATAAGGTATAACTATCTCAAATGGGTCATCATCATCTGGTTCTCCTATGAGATTATAGCACTGCATCCAGTTATGTGTAGTCATGCTGTATTGATGGAAGTTTGTGTCTGCAACTAGTATTTCTTCAAAGATCTTCTCCTTTATTACTCGTAACGTAACATCCATTGTTGGGTGTTCGCTTACAATTTCAAATGTCTGGGTAAATATTACAGCTAAGATTTCCCATTCAATGGTTCCTCGTCGCAACTCTTCTAAGGTGTACCAACTTCTCGGTACCATTTCCAAAGTGTGGATGAATCGGGGAACCCATTCTTGTCACAGATATTCTTTCCAAATCCCTTGAAAGTGCCCAATATGTTTCCCAGGATATACCAGTCCTATGTATTTTTTATCAGGATAACTAATCTCTTCACCAAATATGATCTCCATTAACCTCCTACATTGTGGCCTTTAAGATATAGATTGTTTGTGTGTACCCAAAAATCTAGTGGGCGTAGCTTTTAGCACATACTCCAAAGCATACAATCGTTGTGATGATGTGAGTTTTTCTTAAAAGACTACAAAAAAGGATGCAAGGTTAGGAAATCCTTCATATGTAGGAAGCATGCTTTCTTCGGCTCCTACCCTTTGGACAACTCTTGTGATTCTATCTTCGCATGGAGAATTCATGTAGTTGTTGGTGTCATTTACCCAACATGCACACTTAATTTGGTCAAGTTGGCCTTGTTAAACCACTATACTAAGTTTAATTGACTTAATCGGCATCAAATGAGAACTCTATGACATTAGCATGAGCACACCCACACCTACCTTCAATCAGGGAGGTTAACTGGGCTTCCTCCTTCAATCGAGGAGCCATTCTGGGGTGATCTGAGTGTCATAAATGCACCTAACTGATAACCGTTTGTTACAATTAGTTAAGCTGAGTTGTGTAGGTGCCTCCATTTCATTTATTCATTATTTTGATTAATATTTATGAATTGGATTCAACTAGGGCACCTCCAACCACTTCTGATGACCAGTTTGACTTCATTTAACCTCATCGGGGTTCATTGGAGTTAATGATGTGCTAATAATTGTTGATTTGCATGCAACGGCATGTGTTTGAGCCACTTTCAGTTAGACTTAGTCATCCACTGCACTCTGAAACAGTTAGGGCTTAGTTGAGTCAATCACGATTTGATCAGGGGGTTAACTAGGTGTGTGTACTGTGGCTAACATTCAGTTAAGCTACACCCATTCATTCAATTCGAATGAACTCCTTGGGAATTCAAATTTTATTGGCATTCATGCACCTTACATGATCATTGTATAGTATTACTCATTCTTTATTGATTATATAGAGCTGTTACTCCTATTGTAGCACCATTATGCCATTTTCAAGCTTAATTGTATGAAATCTCTTATGAGACTATGTTTTAGTCCCTATATTACTGTGACATATTAATATGGTATCAGAGCTCACAGTGGGACGAAGCTCAAATCTCTCAAAAACATGATTTTTGACAGATCTTGCATGAAAAATTGAGCAAAGCTCAAAATTCCAGCATTGCACCAGAAGCAAAGGCTTACCAATTAATACCCCAAGTTAAGGAATTGTTGATCAAGCTTGCTTGATCAACTATGTTGGGTGTGATGAAAGCCTAAAATGTGCAGGCTGTTTGACCTTAAGGTGCCCCTTTTGTTGTGATTTGTAGGTTTTAATAGGTGAAAAGCATTCACTACAACAATTTGAGATGGCGTCTTTCATCGAACTCTTGACTCCGTTCAATTTCCATTCATGGAAAGGAGACATGGAGATCAAACTACATGCCAAAGGACTCTACCGGGTCACTATGGACACTTAATAAGAGCCTACTCATGTGATAGACAAGGCTAGATTCTTGAACAAGAAAGATGAAGCATTCAGATTCTTGTGCCTCTCTATTTCCAGGGATCTTCTTTTCCACCAGGGATAATTTTAGGGCGAATTTTATCCCAGTGGGCTATTTTTCCATGTTTTTCTCCCAAAAAACATTCGCCATTTTGCATTTTTTGAAGCCCTGTTTCGCCCAATTTTGATGGGGTAAAATTTTTTCACCCTAAAAATCGCCAAATTATTATATAAATGATATAAAATCTTTGGAAATTAAAATATTTTAAAAAAAATATCGCCAATCATTTTATAGTTGGCGTTTTAAGAATTGGTAATATTCGCCAACATTTATACACTTTTAAATAAGTATGGTTCCTTAAAATCATCCCTGTTTTCCACCTCTCGAGATTGAAGACTCCAAAGGAAATTTGGGACAAATTGGACACCCTGTATGGAAAACAAGATGATTTGAGATTTTACCATCTTGAAAATGAGTTGATGTCTCTCCAACCTTCCAATTTCGAGACCTTAAATGATTTTTTCACAAAGTTCAAGCACATTGTCTTACTATTGAAGCAGTGTAAGGTGGAGAAGGAGGATGATCAGCTCATCCTCACCATTCTCTCAAAACTTGGAGCTGATTATTCGGTGTTTGTCTCTACATTCCGTGTGGGAAAGCTCACAACCCCTGGATGGAAGATTCCTTCACTCAATGCCTTCATTGAGTCCCTAACAAGTGAACATGATAAGCTTTTCCAGATGGGGATCATCAGATCCTCCTGTGATCAAGCCCTCTATGCTTCGGGGCCCAAATATTTGAAGGGTAAAGGAAAGCAACATAAGAACCCAAAAACCAAATTTGAAGCTCCTAATACTAAAGTTTAAAACTAGCAGCATGAAGAGCCTTCCGACTTGAAGAAGAACAAAATAAAATGGCATCATGGAAAGGAAAAAGTCAAGTGTTCATATTGTGGGAAGGGATTCCACCCTAAACATGCCTGCATGAAAAATAAACTTGATGAAGCTACTTCTCTTCTTGAGAAAAATCACACCAATATTCTGGAAAGCTTTCGGAGGAGAGATCAACAAGATCGGGAACCACAACATGAAAGAGGTCATGCTCTCATGGAAAGCACTTCGAATTCCAAAGATCTTTTGATAGATTCTGGAGCTTCGAATCACATGATGGCTGAAAGATATTCTTTCTCATCCTTGGAGACTGAAAAATCCATTCCCATCCACATGGGATATGACTCCACAATCATATTCGAAGGACAAGGTACTGTAAATCTTGAGCATGGTTATTTTTCCAATGTTCTATATGTACCATCTCTTGCATCAAACCTCCTAAGTGTTTATCAAATGAAACATATGAGAGTGCCAAGAGAGTCTCCTTTGGACCAGACGATGTAGAGATCATAGAACTTGCATCTGGAAAACTTGTAGCAAAAGGCCTTGCAAACCATCATGCAAAATCCTACGAGTTCTCCCATTTTGTGGCGGATGCAAAGCCCACTGCATTGCTGACTCATGGAAATGAGTTTATTAGACTATTGAATGAGAGGTTCGGCCACCTGAAATTTAAGTACTTGTATAAATTATAGAATAATTCTATGGTTGAAGGCCTCTTGGTCATCAAAGCTACCACCGGAATTTGCAAGGGTTGTGTTGTTGGAAAGCACCATGAGCATAAGTTTGATCGGGGGAAGGCAAGCCGAGCATCATGCATCTTGGGGATGATACATTTTGATATCAGTGGACCCATACCTACCACATCCATGAATGAATCAAGGTACTTTCTCACTTTCATTGATGGCTTTTCCAGATGCACATGGGTTTTTTTTTATCAAAAAGAACTAGTGAATGAGAAAACTGTTGAATTTCCTTCCTATTCTATTGAATATTTGGATGATGGAATTGGGTGTGATGACCATGATTTGGATCCTATGATTTCTTAAATTAGTGAATAGAAAACATCAGATGCTGAATCAGAACTTGAAGGAAAAAATCATCTCCCAACTTGGGCTATATAGACACTCTCCTCCGCAGTTGAAAACATTGGAAATCTGAATGATCCAAGGAGAACCCGGTCTGATTTCCAAAAAGCAGGCATTGCGCTCTCTTATCCTGATTATTTTCTGTCTGAATATTTTTATTTAATTATAATTTCATATATTAAGTCTTACTCCCATGCTTGGAAGGATCTGAGATGGCAAGCTGCCATGGATGAAGAGATGAATTCTCTTCACAAAAACATTACTTGGGAGCTAGTTTCTCTTCCTTCGGGGAGGAAATTGGTTCAATGCAAGTGGGTGTTTTAGAATAAGGTTTATTCTGATGACACAAACTGAAAATATAAGGAAAGGATGGTATAAAAAGGTTTCTCCCAGGTCCAAGGTGTGGACTACCATGAGACTTTTGCACCGGTTGCAAAAATGGACTCCATCCACCTAGTTTTGGCAATTTCTGCATCTAAGCACTGGGAAGTGCATCATATGGATGTTAAGTCTGCCTTTATACATGGATATATTCATGAGGAGATATAAATGAAGCATCCTAAGGGATACATTTATGATCCATATTTGGTTTTCAAACTAAAGAAGTTACTATACGGGTTAAAACAGGCCCCAAGAGAGTGGTATTCCAACATGGATTACTTCCTTCTCTCGCAAAACTTCCAAAGGTGTAAATCAGATCCAAATGTGTATATATAGCAGTATGATGCTAATTTTATTATTATTTTTTTTATATGTTTATGAATTACTTATTACAGGTAGCACAGTTGCTTCTATTTCAGTCATCAAAACTACTCTCCACAATGCATTTGAAATGAGCGATTTAGGGCTCTTGAAGCAATTTCTGGGGTTTGAAATTGAGAAAAATATTGATGGG
Source organism: Pseudotsuga menziesii (assembly GCA_001517045.1). Taxonomy (NCBI): domain Eukaryota; kingdom Viridiplantae; phylum Streptophyta; class Pinopsida; order Pinales; family Pinaceae; genus Pseudotsuga; species Pseudotsuga menziesii. The sequence continues at coordinate 49,444 of LPNX010396748.1, read as the reverse complement.
ATAATGATCACTCAGTAAAAATAAATATCAGACCTGTTAGTTAAGTTTAACATGGCTTAATTTAATGCTGCTCCATTCCATTTCCTTTCAGGGATCAGATTTGAAGAAGTAAAAAGCACACCTCCCATGGACTGCACTATTTATCTATAGCTGATAGGTAGGTTGCTTTACTTGACTAATTCTCGGCCTGATATATGTTATGCTATGAATGATGTGTTAATATACTTGCATCAGCCTCATGATATTCATTGGGAGGCACCCAAGAGGATCCTCCAGTATATTTAGGGAACCATGACCTACGGCATTCACTATGCTGCAGACTGCGAGCTAGCGCTGGTTGGTTACACAGATTCCATTTGGGCAGGTGATTCTATTGATTGGAAATATAATTTTGGATATGTATTCATGTTTGGTGGTGGCCTCATTTGATCGTCTAGCAAAAATTATGTTTCCATAGCATTGTCTTCAGCAGAGGACGAGTACCGAGGAGCGATGAATGCTTGCATCCAAGTTGTTTGGTTGCAAGGAATTATTTTAGAGTTTGATATTGGTAGTAATTTGTCCATTGTCCTCTTTTCTGACAATGAAAATGCTATTAAGATATCCACATATCCAGTTACTAGGCAGAGGACCAAGCATGTAGAGATACACATGCACTATATCAGGGAATCAGTGCATGACATGACCATCATTCTACAATATTGCCCTACTAATGAGGAGATTGCAAACATCTTCACCAAGATATTTTCAAAAAATAAGTTCACTTAACTCCATTCACTATTGGGAGTGAGTTCATCAGGGTGATTAGACTACTTTCAGTGTTTAGCTTGAGGGAGGGGGGGGGGTCCCACTGGGTTTTCCCTCTTTCCTCACCTAGATTTATTTTTGAGCATTGTTTGAGTTACATTATTGTACAGGGTGAACTATGGCCTTTGTTTCCAAGGCCCTATCATTTCATGCATTTTCTTTTTACTTCTCCTAAATATAGCTTAAGGGGGGGTGTTGGAGTCATTTACCAAACATGCACACTTAAGTTGTTCAATTTGGCATTATTAAACCACTATCCTAAGTTTAATTGACTTAATCAGCATCAGATGAGCACTCTATGACATCAGCATGAGCACATCCATGCCTACCTTCAATTAGGGAGGCTAACTAGGCTTCCTCCTTCAATTGGGGAGCCATTCTAGGGTGATCTAAGTATCATAAATGCACCTAATTGCTAATTGATTGTTAGAATTCGTTAATATGAGTTGTGTAGGTGCATTTATTTCATTTATTGATTATTTTTATTAATATTTATGAACTGGAGTCAACTAGGGTGCCTTTAACCACTTCTGATGACCAGTTTGACTTCAGTTAACCTCATCGAGGTTCATTGGAGTTAATTATGCACTACCACTTGTTGATTGACATGTAGTGACATGTGTCTGAGCTACTTTCAGTTAGGCTCAGTCATCCATTACACTCTGATATAGTTAGGGCTTAGTTGAGTCAATCACGGCTTAATCAGTGGGTTAACTAGGTGTGTTTACTATGGCTGACATTCACTTAAGCTACACCCATTCATTTAATTCAAATGACCTCCTTGGGAATTCAAATTGTCTTGGAATTCATGCACCTTGCATGATCATTATATAGTATTACTCATTCTTTATTGATTATATAGATCTTCTACTCCTATTGCAGCACCATTTTTCCATTTTCATGCTTAATTGTATGAAATCTCTTATGAGACTATGCTTTAGTCCCTAGATTACTGTGACAGATTAATAGTAGCCTCTTCTACCAATTTTCTAGAACATCACTTGCGTCGGACGTGCATGAGCTTACACTCCGCCAACTCAGGTTTCCATAAATTGTTGGGTTAATATATTCTTCCTTTAAAAACATGATTTTGTACAGCTGGTCCAGATAATTGTCTTTCCCTTCATTATGTAGAGGTTTGACATATCATTGTCCTTCAAGTGGATCGATTGGCGCAACCACTCTTATTTCAGAATCTTTGAAAGACAAGATCCTTTTCTTGAAGTTTATAATAGTTTGGTTGTTTATTTCCCAATCAATTCCCAGAAGTGCAGGATATGGGTTTTTGCCATCGATGATATCAATAACTTCGAAGTTGGCATATGTTCTTAAGCCTTCGACTTCCATAGGTACTTGGGTTGGTCTACCGATTGGTATAACCTTCGACTAGTTTTCAAGCCTTAATTGAATAGGAGACCAATCTAGTTGCAGATTATTCGTTCTCTCCCATGTTTGTCTTGTCAATATATTGACATTCGAGCCAAAATATAATATGATATAGTCCATATCATAATATATTATCTACGTAGTCATTCATAGTTCTCGACTTGTCTTCAGTTTTCTCCTAATATGATTAATTCTTTTTTCAGGTCACAGGTATTCTTCGGTTTCTTCTACGAGTGTTGTCATTTCTGTGAAAACATCTTGATCATGGATAAGTGCTAAACAAATTTTGAAAATTTCTTTAAGATTACTAACCTTTTTCAATGGCGGATTCCTGATTAGTTGTTCAAATCGTTCAATCATATCTCTAACTTGTCCATATGTCGATGGCTGACTGGTATCAACAAAGTCTTGTCGCACCTTCAAGAAGACTTATTTCTCCTGTTGGACATCTAACAGAGCTTTTTTTGTGCCGCAGGTCTCACTTGCGGTGTCCTTGCTATGTATTTTGGTCTACCCTCGTCAGAACACCTCCTTGTGTAACTACATTAATGTGGGGTTGTCTTGGTTCGACAGAAATCATTTGAATATTTGGATTTGGATTCTACAATGGGTTGGGGTTCATGACAGTTCTATCCTTCCATTTATCAATAAGCTTTGGACACAGTTCAATAGTGTGATCAAATGCTTTACAATAGGTACAATTTTTTGCAAGAATTTGACAATCTCAGGAAAAATTTCCTGGATGCGTGACAATTATAACAGACAATTTGGACTCTTCCTCGACCAAATCCTCATCCTGGTTGTTGTCATCGACCTCTAAAATTACCAGCCCCCTTTTGCTAAGGGTATTGTTGTTGTTGAGAATACTAATTCTGTTGGTATTGTGGTTGACGATATTTTTGTTGTTGATACTACAAAGGATGATACTGAGGCTGCGCTCGTTCAACTTGCATTTGCTCATCATTTTTCATTAAGTAGGTATCCATCATGTTTTCTTGTAGTAGATGAAGTGCTATGCAGTCTTTCTCATCATGAAATACTGACTTAGAAAATTTACAATACAGACTAGTGGGTGCACTTACAATCTTCTCTAAGTACAGACATTCCTCGAACTTGTGACCTCTAGTCTGGCATATTCTACACCAAGGCATTCCTTGGGTGTTTAATGGATTTGGCACACCTACGAAGACATAGTTCATGAGCGTTGAGAAATTATCCTTATGGTGTCCATCTGTTCTGCATCTTGTACAACATACTTCCTCCTGAACTTCCTTTCCTCTTTTAATGTCTTGAAGATGCACCATAAGATTGGCCAGCTGTGAATGAATTTGCGTCATTCTTGAGCGACTGTCTCCAACTAGAGAGGCTTCTAATTTTATTGCTATTTCAAGAGCCTATGTCTGCAACATAAGTTTTTTTTGCATCAACGAGGTTCGAATATGTGGTAGTAAGGCAACAACAAACCATTCCTTTTGTTGCACATCCGACATTTGGAAACTTACTTTTTCCATTAATGTCTTAAATCTTTGGTTAAATTCCCAAACAGATTACGTTTGTAGATGCTTAATTTATTTGATCTCAGTGATGCACTGTGATTCATACTTTGTCTTTTTTAGTTCATTTATCAGACCTAGTCGAACCTCGTTGAGTTTTTTTAGGAGAACTCCTGCTGGTACTATGGAAAATTTCATAGACCTGTCCAAAGCATAACCTCACAGAGTTGTGATCATTTGCACTTTCTTGATATTTTCATCTTGGATCTGTCATACAGTCCAGACAATGTCACAAAGAAACCAATGCTTCTTTGGGTCTTCCAACATGTTTCCATTGAATATTCAGAGCTTAATTTCAGCTCCAACCATTGTATTTTCTTCTTGTACAGTCGGAACAAAATTTGGACCAGTCGGACTTCATTATCTACTATTTACAATTTCAGTAGTACTTGTATTTACAAAATTACTTGGAGACATGTCTGACGATCTTACCTCTCATACGTAGGCAAGTTGTAAGCACATTCTTGTTTTGGAGCTTCAGTCGACTCTTCTGACTCTTCATCTCCTTCAGAGATCGGTTGATATTCCTCTTCTTCATCACAATATCCTTCATCTAAGTATGAATCAAACTTGTAGCCTTCTTATTCTCTATCTATGGTTCAACTCCCTCATTCTATCATGGTTTTTCTTCTTTTGTTGGATCTAAATCTTCTTCCACTTCTTAAAAATCATGACTCTAGTTCAGTTTGGCTATATCCTAGGAACATCTCACTCTAGGGTTTTGCCGAGACATATCCATTGTTAGCTATTCAATATTGCATTTGTAGAATTCCTTTTTGACATAAAAGAATTTTTATCCACGCCTTTAAAGAAGAAATGTATCTACTACGTGGTCCTTGAATATTTTTTTCGCTCTGCCTCACTGTATGAGTTTATTGTGTCAACAACAAACTCAGTAATACACAACCCTTCATATAGGGTTGTTTACTCTTTTCAGCCACTCAATCAAGTAAGGACTCCACTCTCTTGGTTCTCCTGCTTAAAAATTCCTTTGTTGGGTTTCCAACTTAGATAACCACTCATGCAACATGATGGGAAAATCACAAACTAAAATATATTAAATGTCTAAATAACTGTACCATCCTAAGCACTCTGTTGGGTTCCACCAGGATCCTTCACTTTATTTTCGTGCAAACTCTAGCTCTTTGAAGTCCACCAACTCTTGGATTTCTGGTATCATGGGATGCCACAACATATCCCTCACCACAACACTTCAAGGTCTCATCAACAAAACAATTTATTGGATTTCTTCCCTCTCTCTGCCCCTGGACTCGAGTTCATTCCACGTTCATTCCCTTCTTCTCATCACAACAAATCCCAATATATCGGCCCGATGAAGTGGAGCTTAGTTGACAACACCTGCAACATAGATGCTGTCTCACCCAAGATATCTTAGTTTTATGGGTACCTTCCATAACCACATTTCTGCAGTTTGTGTGGGAGGGTGTTTTAGTACCTTGGCTTTGTGCCAAGGTTTCCAATGAAGACCGAGAAGGTGGGTTACTTGTATGCATAGTATTTCAATACCAAGTTATGATTCAACCCTTCTTTATGCGACTTAAGTGAAAAAATAGTGAACAAACAACATAAACATATTCATTAATATAATGCGACACTCATACATTTATCGAGTTGCAAAAAAATAATCAACCAGTCATTCATGCATATAACTAAGCTAATTCAACATTCACACATATGCACAACATATAGCGTGGAAACCCATCTGGGCAAAAACCACAAGGTGATCTTCATCTGGAATGAGGAAATAGATGCACCTTTTGTCCACACACAAAGATGCAAACTCTATTTGAGATCTTCTTTTCTATCTTTATAGAATTTTCCTCCCTCTCATGCTCTCTAATCTTCTCTCTTTCTCTTTCTACTCTACTCCTACAAGCGATCCACACATGGCCTGGATCAACTCAACATTCTCTACTTGTCTATGCACTCAGCTGCAGAACCACTACTCTAATGCACTCAGCGATCCAAAGTCATTAACCAAAACTTCCTATCTCAATTCTAGCTTGAGCGTCTTTTCCAAGAGTCTAGAGATTACTCAAAATGTTGTATCAACTAATCAACTAAAATTGTCTAACCCATCTACATATTTGGTTCCTTCTTTTATAGCCCCATTACAGAATCGATAAATATCCCATACATGCTTGTTACAGAGTCAATACTGACTCGATACAGAATCTAACTGAATCATTATAGACTCCTCTTCAGTCACTATCCTATCTGACTTACTATATTCAGCCAACAGGTTGTCTTTCTTCACTCTTTCTTATTCTAGTAACACATAACAAAAGGAACAATTGCCCTGAATTACAAAGATGCCTCCACGCGTGTGGTTTCCACTGACTCCAGCCGAGCTTGTACCCATGGTCGTTAAGGACTATCTCTTTCTCATCGTTATTCCTTATTGTCATTTTCCGACCGTTACACTATTTACATGCTTCATTCTGCTGATATTCTTCCATGTCATCTCATATCTCATTCCATCCTTCTGTTGTGGCTTACTCATCTGACGCAACTTCCTCGTCCCTTTCCTTCTCTTTTCCTTCTTCTTCTCTTTCCTTCTTCTGTCACAGCATCCTTCTCTTTTCCTTGATACTCCTTCCTCTATCATAGCTCCTTCCTCTTCTCCTTTATGCTCCTTCCTCTTACTTAGGCATAATTCTACATGAATTCTACCCTACTGTCCCGAGTCCCAACAACATGTAAAATAAAAGTTATAATGTTTGTAGACATGTAATATCAGGCATGTAAGAACCATATTATGGGGTGTTTTGATTTGTGAATTGTAAAGGATGATAGGCATGGTGGAGCTTTAAGTATTTCCTTTGAGACTATTTTCTTAGAGAACTCAGGATCACCATGGTTGGGTATCGACAACCGAAGGGCTAGGATCACCATAATTCAGTACCAACCATATAAGTGCTTTGGTGTATGGAAATATGTATAAGACTTAGTTTCTAAATATTTACATTAAAGTTGACACAAGTTTTATATTATGATAAATTCTCAATAAAACTAAGTAATATTAGTGTTTAGTTCAATGGTATAATTGGTTTACAACTAATATGTTGTTTGAGATAATAGTCTTGTAAAATGAATGGAGGAGCATGGACACCTTGATTTAGAGATGGAAGCAAGTTTCTTACATCTTGAACCCATCTTGGATCCATATGTCTTGACTCACTCTTAAAGTCCATGTGCCGACAGGCCATGTCTGTCATACTTAACATATCATCAGTCACCCATAGGTACTAAGATAACCCATTCTCAATCATAGGAAACCACATCAACATGCTAAAGTTAGCCATAATCAACATAGTTAAACTTTTTCATATATGTTGAACCATTCTCAACCATACTCAACGTGATCAACCATAACTCATAATCAATTATAGTCAATACAATCAACCAGAGTCAACCATGATCAACTATTGTCAGTAACAATAACCTTTGGTCAAACTATTGTTAATTATATAACCAAATATAGTTAAATATAAAAATCTTAAATCAAACATGGTCAAGCATAGTCAACCATGATCAATGATAGTCAACTATCATAATCCATAGTCAACCATGATCAATAACAGCCAACTATGATCATTAATAGTTAATTATCATAAGCCATATTCAACTTAGTAAACCAAAATTGACCACAACCAACATGGTCAACTACAATTAACCATTGTTAACAGTGATCACTCATCATCAAGCATAGTCAACACTTCCATGGCCACCCTTAGTTAAGACGCTAAACAATATTAACCATTTTATAAGGGTGGAAATGGGGAGTAAGTGTGCATTATTGTGATGGTGGGAATTGGGGGAGTAAGTTTGCATTATTATGAGGATATGGATGGGGGAATAAGTGTGCATTTGAGGGTGGGGGTGGCAATAAGTGATATTTAAAATAACAATTTCCATCGGAGGTGGTGATGTCCCTATCTTTAACTTCTATAATTTATTAGTTAAATTGGTTAAGTATAACCCTTCTTAGAAATTGTTACATATTTAATTGATGATGTTGCTTTTGTCCTTAGTCAATCAATCATTTATCCATGTAATTAGTTAGTTCCTATGGTGATATCTCATCCACCTTCAACAAATTGAAATGGATTGATTTCAAATCATAGTTACTGACTAACTTGATTGTAACATTTGCTAATATTAGCATCCACTTAATGAGAACAAAGATCCAAATGAGGTTCAAGTACATTGGTTTACTCTATAATTAAAAAATATAATAATAATATCATGACCATGTCGTTATTGGTATATTGGGATGGTGAAGTTTAAAAAATAATGTCAAAGGTCCATTACTCAAAGGGACCTTTCAAATTCATTGTAAATCATAACCTAGATTTAACATGCAATCGCTTGATTGGAAGGCATATATAGAATTCGCAATCAATAAACAAAAAGTTCTCCACATCTAAACAAAATGATCTTTTGGAAGTGCTTTCTCACTTGTTGGGATTATTATTAATCCTCTCTCTGAGCACATAGTCTATTTGTCCTTTTCCCTAGCTTAGTAGGTCTTCATCACTCCACTAGTGCAAGGGGGGCACACCCAAGGGACACCTTCCACTTACTACACACGTTTTCATGAGTTTAGGTTCCCCAGGTACCAATCCCTATAATTTAGGAACCCACTCTAAGTGCCACCAAGAGTCTCCATCATTTGAATCTAGTAGCTATTCAGTTAAGTCCAGTTATTCTTCGATGCCCATCAGTTAAATCACTTTGAGTCATCCTAGTTTCAGTTTCCATGATTCAGGGGAAGTAGGGTGCATTTTCTCACCTACCCTCATCAGTTAGTTGGTTATGAACTGTTTTCGTGATTCAGAGGTACATTAGGGAGCTCTAGTGGTGATTTTCCCACACTGAGTTAGCTCCAAAGTCAGTCCAGGTTGGTATATTTAAATCATATCTTAGTCATTCGAATTCTCGTATATGTATTGCCATTGTATTACTTAATTATATACTGATTAATGGATTATGATTAATTATTCCAATTATTGGTCTCATGAGTGTTTTTTTTATCTTCCATGAATTATTGATCTAAGTTTATCAATTGCTTCTCTCTCTTCTACAATTCTCCATTGAATCATATGGGCTGATGATACTATTCTTCATTGAATTTAGCATGGTATCAAGGCAGGTATCCATTCCTTCTTCGAACCTCAGAAAATTCCATTGATGCACTATAAACAATTGGGTTCCACACAAATCCTAGAATTATTGAATTTCTCCCTCTAGATTCTATCCAAAGAGGTCTATCTTGGTGTGATGCACCCAGAGAAAGTGCACATGTAGAAGTGGAGTGTGTTTGAACTAATTTGATTCAAATTGCAGTGTTTTTGCAGGTTATTTGAATATTTATAGAAGAATTTGTTGTTCTTGAAGCTTTGAAATGAAGAATTCAGCATCTCTGACTGCCAGAATCCTCACACCTTTCAATTCCCATGATTGGAGGGATGACACATAGATGGTGTTGCGCAACAAGGGTGTGGAGAACCTCCTGCAATGAACAATCAAAATGCATGATATAATAGAAATATTAGAGCACAAAAGAGATTTTATTGATCATGGGCCACTTTGAGGGGGAAACCTCCTTTGAGCAAGCTCAATACAAAATAACTCTTCAATGATTTCATTAGCCTCAACACATACTTATATACTAAGTCTAATCTAAACAACTATTACTCTACATGAATGTGGGATAATGCAACCTATTAACTAGACGAGTTAACAACTATTACTTACTCCCCATGAATGTGGGATAATACATCATACTAATGGGACGACTTACAAAGCATATGCATCCAACAAAATATACCGACAAAATAAAGAGGGGGGTTGACACGGGTTCTTAACATCCCCTCCCTCTTAGAAAAATCTTTTTCCTCAAAGATTTGGTTGTGGAAACTGCTGCTGAATCTGAAGGAGCGGTTCCCATGTAGCATCCTTTGGTTGCATGCCGTACCACTGAATTAAGACCTTTGTGATGGCCCAAGAGTGAAGCTGACGAGTGCGCTTATTGAGGATGGCCTCTGGTTCCAAAATGATGGAGCCTTCCATATCTATCTCTGTAAAAATAGTTTGTGCTCTGATGTTGGAGCCAATCACTTTCTTGAGACAAGAGACATGAAATACTGGGTAAATGCGAGAAGAAGAAGGAAGTTCCAATTTATAAGCAACAAACCCAATCTTTTGAAGAACTTTATATGGCCCATAGAACTTTGGAGCCAGCTTCTGATGCCCTTTGAGTTTTAGGGAGGATGCTTGTAAGGCTAGAAACAAAGAAAAACCATATCAGCGACTTGAAAGGTGCGCTCAGAATGGTGTTGATCGGCTTGCTGCTTCATGTGATTTCTTTCCATGTGAATATTCTATTGCAGAATGTGAAGAATCTGATCATAGTTGCACAGAACCATGTCAACTGCCTGAACTGGTGAATTATGGGGGGTGTATGGAAGGAGCACTGGGGGTGGCTGCCCATAAAAAAATTCATATGGAGTCATTTTAGATGCAGTATGGTAGGAAGTATTGTACCACCATTCAGCGAGAGGGAGCCCCTTTTCCCATTGATGTTGTTGTTCAGAGGTGAAGCAACGAAGATAAGTTTCCAAGCATTTGTTGGTGACTTCAGTTTGACCATCTGTTTGTGGGTGATATCTTGAACTCATTTTCAGTTTGGTTCCAGTGAGGTGAAAGAGTTTGGTCCAAAAATGACTTGTGAAAGTTGCATCGTGGTCTAAGACAAGGGAAGAAGGGATGCCATGAAGACAGAATATCTGGTCGATGAAAATTTGTGCGACTGAGGAGGCAATATATGGATGGATGAGAGCACAAAAATGACTATATTTGGAGAGTCGATCAACCACAACCAAGATTACGGTCTTCCCTCCAAATTTAGGGAGCATGTCGATGAAATCCATCGAAATATCTATCCAAATCCTTGTAGGGACGGGCAAGGGTTCGAGCAATCCAAGGAGGAGTGTAGTTTCACCCTTGTGGCCCTGGCAGGTATCACATGCAGCAACCATCTGTTGAATTTCCCATTTCATTCCCTTCCAAAAGAAGTTACGTCGTGCCCGCTCATACGTTTTGAGGAACCCATAGTGCCTTACCATTGGAGAAGCATGGAGTTCATAGAAGACAGCTTGGTGAAGATTTGTGCTCTGGAGAAGCACCAAGCGACCCTTGTATCGCAGAGAAGAACCATCCCAAGAGTAATGCGTTACAAGAGAAGGATTACTGGCCAACTGTTGGATGATTTGAGATAAGGAAGAGTCATTGACATAGCCATGCTGAACAGATTGTAACCAATTTGGAATAGGCATAGAAATAGCTGAAAGAGAAGCATGGTCATCAAATGTGTGGGAAAGAGCATCCACCACAAGATTGTCCTTAGCCTTCTTGTAAGTGATCTCGTAGTCATAACCCATGAGTTTTCTAACCCATTTTTGTTGTGTTGGGAATGAGACTTGTTGTTCCAGTAATATTCTAGAATCTGGTGATTAGTCTTGATGCAGAAATGATTCCCTAAGAGGTATGGACGCCACTTTTGTACGGCATGCAAAATAGCCATCATTTACTTCTCATATGTAGAGGTGCCTAAATTCTTACCAGATAGGAATTTGCTGGTGAATGCAATGGGATGTTCATCTTGGAGGAGGACAACACCAAGTCCATTGTCGCAAGCATCATTCTCAATAGTGAAGGGCTTGGAAAAATCAGGCATAGCTAGAACAGGTGTGTTACACATAGCTTGTTTCAGTTTCTCAAATGCACATGCAGTAGCAGCTGTCCATGCAAAAGCATCCTTTCTCAGTAGATATGTTAATGGAGATGCAATATTCCCATAATCCTTGACAAAGTTGTGGTAGTAGCCAGTAATTCCCAAAAACCCATGAAGATTCTACAAGGTATGAGGAGGAGGCCAATTTTTCATGGCATCAATTTTGGTAGGATCGACACGACCCCCTTGTGCTGAAATAATATGCCCGAGATACTATACTTCCTTCTACCCAAAAACATATTTAGATTGTTTGGCACAGAGATGATGATCATAGAAAAGTTGCAGTACAATATCTAGATGTTGGAGATGCTCAGCCCAGTTTTTACTATAGATGATGATATCATCAAAGAAGACCAGAATGAAGTTTCGCAAGTAGGGCCGAAACATTTTATTCATCAATGCCTAGAACGTGGAAGGGGAATTTGTGAGGCCAAATGGCATGACCAAAAATTCATAATGGCCATCATTTGTGCGGAAAGCTGTTTTAGGAATATCATCTGTATGGACCCGAATTTGGTGATACCTAGAACGAAGATCCAACTTGGAGAAAAAATGAGCACCATGGAGCTCATCCATCAGCTCATCAACAACAGGAATTGGAAACTTATCCTTGATTGTGATGTGATTAAGTGCTCGAAAGTTGATGCAAAGGCTCCATGACCCATCTTTTTTCCAGACTAGAAGGACCGGTGAAGAGAAGGAACTAGTGCTAGGGCGAATAATACCTTGCTTGAGTAAGTCGTGAAGAAGGATCTCAATTTCTATCTTGTGGTGAAATGGGTAGAGATAGGGCCTGATGTTGGGAGGGACACTTCCAATAAGGAGTGGAATATGATGGTCCTCGGGTCGGGAAGGTGGAAATCCCACTGGCTCACTAAACACACATGCATATCGATCCAAAATTTGTTGGAGATCCAATGGAGTAGTTGAGACTTCTGCAAGTTGCATCTGAATGAAATGGAGCTAAGCGATGACACCATGTGAACTTTTATTAAGAATCTTTTCCATGCGATGCAAACTGATGAGGCTAAGAGACCCTGGTTGTAAGCCCCACAATCTTTGTTTGTTACCATTGATTGAGAACTGCATCCAAAGTTCAGCGAAATCCCATAAAATGGGTCCAAGTGTGCGTAACCATTGAGCACCAAAAACCACATCACATCCACCTAAGGGAAAGGAAAATATGTCAGAGTGCAAGTTATAATCCCCCATAGAGATGCGCACATTACGACACTTCCCTTTGCATGGTAAGGTGCCCCCATTGGCAATCATGACTTCAAAGATGGAGCAAGGATGGATGAAACAATCAGCCTGTTTGGCAATCCTCGGGTCAATGAAGTTGTGAGTGCTACCAGAATCAATGAGTATTGTAAGAGGGAGTTTTTTGAAGAATCCTCTGACCTGCATGGTTGGTGGGGTGGTGACTCCAGCTAAGGCATGGAGAGATATATCTGGTTGGTCCTCTGGAGCAGGAAGTTGTTGAATGTCACCATCATCATCTGTGGGATCCTGAGCATCATAAAAAATATCAGGTGTGGGTGGAGAATCCACATCCAAGAGATAGAGCTTTTTCTCAACACATCTATGTCCCTGGGTGAATTTATCGTCACAATTATAACAAAGACCTTTTTCTCGATGTTCCCGCATCTCTGCTTCAGAAAAATGCTTGATAGGAGTGGTTCTAGGGGCTGGTGGATTTTGGGTTCTTTGAGGTGTTAGAATAATCAAACCCATAGTATTACCCACTTAGACATTAATTCATTTATTTTTGTCTTATTTGCCTAGTTCATGAGTCCCACCATGTTCAAGTTGCTAATTGCCTATCCATAGAGGTCAAAATTGCCATATTTGACTCATGTAGCACTTGGGAAAGCCTTAGGAATCAAATCTGCTTTATTCCTGGCCTCCTAGGCGCCCTTTTGCTTTTTCTGCTTTGTTGACTGCTTTTTCAGTTTTTAAAGCACATAAGGAAAGCAAGACTAGGTGAGGTGAACCTGTTTTATTCCCCTTTCATCCTCCACTCTTTCCTCCATGCAAAAGAATGTATGAGTTTCCATTCCAGCACTCATAGCTTGCCCATGCGCCCTTTCCAATTCGTGAGCCTCATGACAGATTTGAGATCAACTTTTTACACCTATGGGGGATTTGCCTATTTTGGGTAAGCCTGCTTTATGCTAGATTTGGATGCTTCCTCATGCATTCAATTTCTTCATGTATTCTATTTATTCAGAAGCCTATGTTATTATAGGGTTGGTTATTGTACACTGAGTTAATATAATTTTGTGTTACATCTCCATTTTCAGTCTCCATTGTTGACAATTTGCATGATCAATTGTAATTTGTTGTGAGTGAAATTAATATATTGCTGGTCAGAATTTCTACATGGTATCAGAGCCATTGTAGGTTGTTACTCTCCTTCAAAAATTGTTTTGCAGGTTTGACATCAAGACTGGGAGCTTTCTACTGACAGTCGGGACAGATTTTCTAAAGCTATGGATTCACAGAAAACTATCCTCACTCCCTTCAACTTTTTTGAATGGAAAGCAGAGATGGAGATCTTGTTGAGAGCGAAAGGACTCTACAGGGTGATTATGGCTATAGAAGCAGAGCCCAATGCTACTGCAGAGAAGATCAAATGGCACAATCAGAGAGATGAGGCCTATGGCCTCCTATGTCTCAGTATTTCCCGAGACCTCCTTTTCCATCTCGATGGATTAACTTCACCGGATCAAGTATGGGAGAAAATTTTTGAACTCTTCAGAAAAACAGATGAGATGATGGGACACTAGATCGAAAATGAGCTGATTTCCCTGAGTCCCAGTAATTTTGAATCCTTGCAGCTATATTTCTCCAAGTTCAAAGCACTAGTTTTGTAGCTGAAACAGTGTGGTATTGAAAAGAAAGATGATCAGCTCGTATTGGCCATCCTCTCGAAGCTAGGACCTGACTACTAAGTCTTTTTTTCGACCTTCTATGCCACAAAAATCACAGCTCGAACCTGGAAGATGCCTAGCCTTGCAGATTTCATGGAATCTCTCACACAAGAACAAGACAAGCTGGTGATGATGGGCACCATCAAACCATCCAAAGATCAATCTTTGATTGCTGGAGATTCGAAGGTGGATTCAAAAAGAAAGAAGAAAGATAAAAAGCCACCTGAGAAAGGAAGAGACAAGAAGCAGTCTCCAGAGGATCAACAAGGTGCCAAGAAAAATACCCAGAAGAAGAAAAACAAAGGTGAAATGAACAAGTGCTCATATTTTTC
>LPNX010396748.1:2187-31771 GCA_001517045.1 Pseudotsuga menziesii | reverse complement strand
AGTTTTTAAAGCACATAAGGAAAGCAAGACTAGGTGAGGTGAACCTGTTTTATTCCCCTTTCATCCTCCACTCTTTCCTCCATGCAAAAGCATGTATGATATGCCATTCCAGCACTCATTAGCTTTCCCATGCGCCCTTGCCAATTCGTGAGCCTCATGACAGATTTGGGATCAACTTTTTACACCTATGGGGGATTTGCCTATTTTGGGTAAGCCTGCTTTATGCTAGATTTGGATGCTTCCTCATGCATTCAATTTCTTCATGTATTCTATTTATTTAGCAGCCTATGTTATTACAGGGTTGGCTATTGTACACTGAGTTAATATAATTTTTTGTTACAGCTCCATTTTCAGTCTCCATTGTTGACAATTTGCATGATCAATTGTAATTTGTTGTGAGTGAAATTAATCTATTGCTGGTCAGAATTTCTACATGAGGAACCATAGGCTTGAATGGAACAAGAGTGGATTTGGAGCGTTGTTGAGCCTGGATCTTGTCCTATGCTAGCTTAGCAAACTTGAGGGCTTCCATCATTGTGTTGGGGCAGAACATTTTAACCTCAAAGCATATTGCATCCTTCAGACCACTGATAAAACAACTGAGGTAGAATGCATAAGGTAATCCCTCTTTGTGATTGGCGAGTTTCTCAAATTCTGTTTGATACTCCCGCACAGTGCCAGTTTGGCGAAGTTTGGTGAGTGATCCTATGAAGTCATCAAAAGCACTAGGACCAAATTGCTGCAAGAGGAGTTGGGAAAAATATGTCCAGTTTGGCTCAACATGAGCCTTGATGTACCAACAGAACCATTGAAGTGCTTCATGTTCCAAATGAAAGGATGCAAGGGGGAATTTATTGATATCAAAAGTGTTATGCAAACTGAAATATTGTTCTGCCCTAAAATACATCTAGTCGGATCATCACCATTGAAGTGAGGAAAATCCAGCTTCGGCCTGTGGAAGTTGCTAAATGATGAGAACCCAGTGTCTGCAGAAGACTCAGACTGGCGACGGTTGTTTATGGGTGAATGCTCAAGTTGGAGGCTGAGAATTTTTTGATCTATATCCTCAAGTTTGGACTTGATGGCGGCAAGTTCTTCTTCCATTTGTTTATTTTCTCTAGCGTGGGTGACAACCATAAGCCGTTTTTTTTTCTAGGAAATGGGTAGAAAAACAAAAATGGAAAGGGTCTTAGAAAAGGAGATTTTTTATTTGGGAAAAATTTGGGGGGGTAATTGGGGTTTTATGGGGTTTTGGACACTTTTTTAGGGACAAGAAGCAGAAAATGGGAATTTTAGAGGTGGGATGAAGGAATCGTAAAATGTGGCAAAGAGGAACAATGAAGCAGAAATTGAAAATGAACATCGTGGAAAAATTTGAAGGCGATTGGGTGAGAATCAGAGAAGTTATGACAAATTCTAAAAATTGACAAATGTGGAATTTCGGCCTTGAGGAAGTGAAATTGGGGATAAAGGCCTCAATGAAGGAATGTGCAGAATGGTATCACGGGGGTGTCAGTGAAATTTCAAGGAAAATGGAGCTAAATCAAGGAAGATATGGATGAAAAACATAATTTTTATTTTTATTTTTTTGAAGAACTGATTTGTGGCAGTGCTAGAAGCTACGTTTTATCAACATGAAATGGAGTAAATGATCTGTGACAATTTTGAAATTCTATACGTTATCAACTATAAATAGAGATGGACCCCAGGTATATTCAGCTTCCTGTTGGTTCAAACGTAGTCACTCAGCCACCAAGGCTGTCTCAGGCTTGAGTATTGGGGCAGTACCCCTCACTTCACGGCGTAGGTAAAACTGCTAACCGCTTGGACAAAGAAGATAGCTCTTTGGTTTTCCTCATGGATGGGAATCTAGTCAATTTGGTGGGGGTCATTTCCCTTTTCGCTTGGCAGGTCCTCTCAATGGCTAGCTACTTTGGGGTTCCTATGGTACTCCTCACAATGATTTTTAGGGCTATGCCCAAGTACTTCCCACAGTTAAGTGGATAGGGTTTAATCCCTGATATGGATGAATAATATTGCTGCAAGAAGAAGAACAAATGTAAGGAGCACAAAGCCAGGAAGCACGGTAGAATTTTTTTTTTCCCGAAATGCCACCCAACGAGACCAAGAAAGTGCTATGATACCAGATGTGGAGAACCTCCTGCAATGAACAATCAAAATGCATGATATAACAGAAATATTGGAGCACAAAAGAGATTTTATTGATCACGAACCACTTCGAGGAGGCAACCTCCTTTGAGCAAGCTCAATACAAAATAACTCTTCGATGCTTTTATTAGCCTCAACACATACTTATATACTAAGTCTAATATAAACAACTATTACTCCACATGAATGTGGGATAATGCAACCTATTAACTAGATGACTTAACAACTATTACTTACTCCGTATGAATGTGGGATAATACATCATACTAATGGGACGACTTACAAAGCATATGCGTCTGACAAAATATACCGACAAAATAAAGAGGGGGGTTGACACGGGTTCTTAACAAAGGGTCTGTATAGGGTGGGTCACCATGGGTAGAGAAGTCGAACCTCAAAAATATCTTGAAAAATACAAGTATTTGAATAATCTTGATGGAGCTTTTGGATTCATGTGCTTCCACATCTACACAGAGTTACTTTTTCACCTTGAGGGATTGTGTTGTAATCTCACAGATCACAACAAGAGAGTACCTAGCTAACTAGGGGGTCTATGGATTTATGGTGATCCAAGTGAGTTTAATTCATCCTTATAGTTTGTGGAGTCTTAATATGTCCAAGGTGTTCAAAATTTTTCATACCATTTCTTTCCCAGTGTGCAATTATGTGAAACCCACCAACTCATTTGACTTGCTCCTTCTACATATCCCCCACAAAAAAAAGGTTTCTTCGTCCCGAAGAACAGGGAGGTACCAAAACGAACTTTTTGTCGATTCCTTCAACTTTGCTCTGGCTGTGGACTGTGCAGACGAATAATCGGTCTCTTCTGGACGCATACCTCGACAATAGCTGGAGCTGTGATGGCTAGATGATGCTGGAAACCGGTCCATGTCTGTAGGGATTTCTGGATGTCGATCGTTAGAGTAGTTAGACTTGATAGGATCGACATATTTTCGGCCATGGGATTTTTTGCAATGTGCTCCATGTTGGGACCCAACAGTTGGTTTTTTTCTTCTGTAGCATCGAGGAGTCGTTTCATCTGCAGACAGATGTTGTCGACCTTCTCTAAGTTAGGAAGGGCTTGCTGAACCCACTGATGAGCCTCTCGTTCGAGCTTCTATAGTTTGGTGGTCTCCATCACAATCTGCTCTTCAATGGTCTGCCTCATTTCTGCTTCTGTCGACTTCCTGCCCTCCAAGGCCTGAATGCCTTGTCATGTTTTCCTGGTTTGATGATAGACCTGCCTATAATGGGTAGGCTAGTCTCTTAGTACTTCCTCGGTGACAATGGACTCCTCCATATGGTCCTGTAAGACCTTGTAAGCCTCCGAAAAGGCAGTGTGCTGTGTTAGGAGCAGTCGGGCAGTTTCCTCTTGTTGTTCTGTTTTAGTCTTTTGGCGATGGGTCTGGATGGTCGACACCATGCCCTCAAAAAGCTGATATGCGCTTTCCAGAGGTCGATCTGTGTCGACTTCGAAAGGGCCTGGTATCACCGTCTGTGCTAGAGCTCTGCATCTGCCGAGAAACTCGACTTCTTCTGCATTTTTGGTGACCAGCTCCTTGGTTTTACGATCTTCCCTTTTCTTCGACTCCTTAGCCACAGTTTTGAGGAGTTGGCCGACCTTGGTGTCGGTCAACGAACTAGCATCTTTTAAGCTTATCTGCACGGTGGAGGGTTTGGGACGATGCTGTTTCTTCTGCTGCTGGTTGTCTGTTGCTTGCTCATGGGTACCTGCAGTAGTGGAAGTTGGGTCTGTAGTTGGTGGATTGGAGGTCAAAGGTTGTTCTGGTTGGTTAGGTGGTATAGAAGATGGTTGTGTTTCGTTTTGAGGAGGGGGTATGGGGGACGGGGGTTTTTCTATTTGAGGAGGTGGGATGTCGGCTTCTGGTTGTGAAGATAACGGTGGCTGTGCTGGGTTTGGCTGTAGTTCTGGTGGTCGGGATTTCGTCGGTGGAGGTGGTGGTGAAGGAGGTTGGGATGATGGTGGTGTTGGGGACGGAGTGGGGGTATGGTCAGGGGTCAAAAGGTTAACTGGAGTATGTGGTGAACTTTTGTCGAAAGAGATACCTGCTTCCGAAGGTGTAGAGGGTAGGTCATCCTGGTTGAGTGGTTCGGTGATAGACTTTGAAGTTCCTATTACGTCACCCTGTTCGTCGTGGGTGAATGCCGTCGTAACAGTTGCATAAGGATTTCTGCTTGCATAAAGAGGGGATTTTATCTGTATTTTCTGGGCCGACTTAAACAGTCCAGGAAGTGTCTCGAAGAAAGATTTAAGCTCAGTGTCTTGGGCGACCTTGGCTCTGAGTGCCTTCGGGATGGCACGTTGATAGTCCTCAGGGGGACTATCAGCCTGCTGTACTTGTGCTTGTTCTTCAACTATGGTGGTCAGAGATGGGGGGGGAGGGGTCGACACGAGGTCGACCACAGTTTCAGATGTCGGGCCGGTTTTTGCTTTCTTTGGCCAACCCTCCGGAGCACCCGCGTTGACGTACCATTGAAACTAAACATTGACTGACACTTTATTGGCACGGGCATCCTCGACAATGTCGATGGCCGTGGCTGCGAGTTCCTCCTCATCATCAGACGAGTCGTCCAGGATAAGCTTGCGCTTACCCCTACCTTGTTGTAATTTTTGGGATTTGAGATTTTTCCTTGCGACAGCTATCTCCTTAGCCAGTTTCTTGATGATGCTCTTAGATAAAGCATACTCAGGATTGGCTTCGTCGACTTCACCTGTGGTTATTTGAGCTGGGTCAACTGTTGCTGGAGCCGGTGGAGTTGTCTATGGCACTGTGGGCTGTTGTTGTACTGTCGTCTGGGGGTGGAATACCTTGGCAGTCAGAGTTTTGATTGTGAGGTGTACCTGACTAGTGGGTATGGTCGGAGTATCTTCTGACATGAATGTGCTGATGTATAGATTAAGTTCATAGTACTCCTCCTTCTCCTGGTCGGTAAGCGGCTCAATAATGGAGAAGTCGACCTGTTTGGCAGCCTTTGGGACTGGTATCTTCGTCTTTGCCTGTCGGGTCAACTCGCGGAAAATCTGGTCGACTGTGGGGTAGTAGTCGAGGTCCTGTGCTTTGGGGTCTTGACCGCGCATATACCATACTGAGGTATGGTCCAGTTCCAACTGTATATGGGAGTCGACAGGGAGGTTTCGTTGGATGTTCTGGGGCACCCTCCACCTCGTCGTACGGACCTTCAAATGCTGAAACCAAGTGTCCAAGAATACTTTCCCTTGGGCCAGCTCATGCAGGGTTCCTTTTTGTGAGAAAGGTTTGAACCTGTACATTTCAAACCTGGTCGGCTCTTGGAAGACTGGACTGCCTTCTAGACATATGTGATACATAACAATCCATATGATAAGGGATGGGAATTTGATGATACCTCTGACCTCTTGGCAGCGCTCGCATATGGTTTTGACCAGGTCGACGACATAGTCTCCCCATCGGTAGACTCGACCGTCTGTGGTGATCGTGTCTACAGCCTCCATCATCTCCAGTTTAAGGTCGCTGCTTCGATCGGCCAATGTAAGGGTAACTGCGATGATTTTAGCCACAATTTGTGGCGTCCTTGTTGCAATTTGGCCTATCATCAAGCCCTTCGATTTTTTCCCAGTGGGTGTGCCCGTAAGTTCTTGGACCAACCCTTCTTTGATGTCGATAGGTACAGGACTACCTTTGTTCGACAGACCCGTAAGCTTGGAGATCACCTCCCCGGTGATGTCTATCGGTTGGTCGAAATAAAACCGGCTGTTGTGGTAACGACTGTTGTAATCTCACAGATCACATAAGGTTACCAATAATACATACTAAAACATACATAAATATAACCAGAGACAAGAGATAAGAACAGATAGAAAGGAACAGATTATATTATCACAATGAGTTCATACAAGGCACAGAACTGAACTGAGTTTTTTGCTTGGCTCAATAGCCTAATATATACAATTTGGAAACAGTTACAACATAACTACCTGTCGGTTTGGTGAACCGACACGACTGTTAGTTAGCCGACTTAATTAACTAGTTTAGTCAGTCGTCTGACTTGGTCGGACCATCGACTTAGTCAGCTGATCAACTAAGTCGGTCTTCGTTCAAGTCGACTTCGTCGACTTGCTCCTTCTACAGATTTATAACACCAAAAGAAGTATGAGACAAGCTCGAATCATTGTTTGGAAAATAGGATGAGTTGAGGGGTCATATCCTGAAGAATGAGCTGATAGCACTACAACCCAACCACTTCAAAACTATACAACATTTTTTCTCAAAATTCAAACCACTTGTCATGCGATGAAAGCAGTGTGGGATAGATAAGAAGGAAGAGCAATCAGGTACTCTCAATTTTGAGCAAACTTGGCCCATAATTCTTAGTGTTTGTATCTACCTTTCACTTTGGTAGACCGACTACTCCTAATTGGAGAATACCATCCCTTGATTCCTTCATAGAGTATCCAATATAAGAACAACACAATTTTATACATACGGGAGTTTTCAGAGCCTCTCTAGATCAAGATCTCTTAGTTGGTGGGACGAGGAATGCAAAAACAAGGAGGAAGCAGAAAGGAAAAGGAAAGAGAAACAATGAATTCGAGCTAAGGAAGAGTTTGATCCATCCAATGAATCCTCAGAATTTAGGAAGGAAAAACATCAAAGGTCTAACAAGGGAAAGTGCTCCTACTGTAAGAAAGGAAACCATACAAAGAAATATTGTATGAAGAAGACAATAAATCAGATGACAAAACTCATTGAGAAACACAATATTACCCTCCTTGAAGGCTCAAGGAAGGCTGGATATGGAGACAAAACTAAAGATCATTATGAGAGATGCCATGCATTGAAGGATAGTTCTTCAAAATCACATGCCTTCATCATTGATTCAAGAGCCTCCAATCATATGGTTTCATCCAGAGAATCATTCTCTTCATTACAACTTACTGGTAGTCAAAGTATTCACATGGGTGATGACACTCAAATTTGAGCTGAAGGAAAGGGTTCAATCAAGTTAAAACATTGAGTGTTAAAAAATGTATATATTTTCCCTCCTTAGCTACAATTTTGTTATGGCCACTAGGGAAAGGGATTTAAATTCTTTTAGTTCTAGCTTCATTTTCTAGGTTTTAAAACATCATGTTATTGTCTCCCCTTGCCAAACTCCTATAATTCCTATCATATTGTCCATCTCACCCCATACCTGTCTTGAATAAGTACAATAGATTAACCAAATGGATTATTGTTAATCCTTGGAATTCTTAATTTTGGTCATTAATTTATGGTGAGTTAATTTATACAATCCATCTAATGATCTTAAAACAAAAATAGACTATCTTGCAGATATTCGACACTGGATTTATTGTTGGTTTTGTTGATGTATTTGTAACTTCGGAATGTATTCACTTGTGTCTCTTATGTATTGTACCCCGATGTTTATTCCAGAAAGTATCTGTAATGTAATTGAGTCATGTCATGCCCTGATGTTCTGATCGGGAGATTCAATAATGTAAACAAGTCATGTAAAGTCATAGAGTATAACCTTCCTTATTGATCAAGGATTAAAGTCCCTGCAGTTGTGGGGCCCTAGGGTTGTTAGACTCTCGTACAAAAGTCAGCCCTAGTGAGTTATTGTCAAGTCAGGAATTAGTATAAATAGAGAGGGAGCCTCTCTATTTAACACACATTCATACACATTCACTCACACTCAGTTTTAGTGCATAACTAAGAGAGAGAAGAAGCTGAGACAAGAGAGAGAGAGACTATTGATGTCGGGAGATCATCTACTGTCTTTGGGTTTTACTTTTGGTGCTGATTATATCTCTAAGGAAGTTGCGGTGTTTTCTCTTTTATGGTTTCCCTGAGGAAAATCTTTGTGTTCATTGTCTCTTGTGATTAATTGTTGTGCTTGTTATTCTCTCAGATAAGATCGTAAGATATTATAGCTTAAATGTTAAAAATCTAACATGGTATCAGAGATAACCTGAGAAGAAGAAACTGTGCAGCTACCGAAGCTAGGGATTCCTACTTTTTGGATCTCTCTCCACAAATTTTCAGCAAAGGGAGGCTACAATGACTCTCCTCTCTAGGGCGCATCTTTCTGTCGAAGCAAAATATGATTCTGAGCATTTTCAGTGTTTTGACCTGACACTACTGCCAAAAATTAGGGCTTTCCACAGAAGTGAAATTTTTGAGTGAGCTTAGGCTTGGATTGATCTCCTTCCCAAAATCAAATTTTAGAGATCAAGATCAAAGTTTTTGGTTGGGTAGAACTCTAGGAAAGTCAAACCCTAATCTTCTCCTGAACCATAAAACTAGCTCTGCAGAAATTCAGCTCCAGATCCAGTTCTGACATCTTAACCTGGTAAGATCTAAATCTTTTGCATTTCCCTTTGATGTTCTCTATTAAGAAGTCTCATCATACCAAGCTTGATTAAAAGCTTGAGGGAGCTGATAACTTCCAATCTTGGAAGTATAGGATCTCCCTGGTCCTGGAAGAAAATGAGTTGGACTCTTACATAAATGAAGAGGTTCCACTTCCAGAGGGAGATGCACACGAAGAAATTGGTCATGGATAAGAGGATTATTGTTGATTCAATCAAGGATCACCTCATACCATAGGTGTCCTCTATAAAGACACTTAAAGAGATGTTTGATTCCCTGACCAAGTTATTTGAAGGGAAGAACATAAACCAGAAGATGACTCTAAGAAACCAATTGAAGAATGTAAAGATCCAGAATGTAGAGACCATCTAGTCTTACTTTACAAGGGTCTCTTAGGCCAAGGAATCACTATAAGTGGTAGATGAAGAAGTAGAGAATGCAGAAATTGTGATGACCACCTTGAATGGTCTCCCTAGGGCATGGGACTCTTTCATTTAAGGGATCTGTGCTAGAAAGAAGCTGGTCAAGTTTAGAATACTGTGGGAGGAATGCTCACAAGAATAAGATCGAATATCAGCTCAAGAATAAAAGTGGGAAGTGAAGATCAATCTCTCAATGTACAATTCAAGAAAAGCAGAATAGACCATCACAAAGGTAAGCAGTCTTGCCAAAAGAAAAAAACTAGAAATTTTGACAAAGATTTGTCTAAGTACATTTTCTTTACATGTGATGAAAGAGGACACCTTGCAAGATATTGTCCTAGAAACAAATATAGATCTCACAAGAGGAAGGGAAACAAGAAAAGTCATCATGCTCATGCTGCAGAAGATGATGAGCCTTCCAAGAAGAGAATCAAACAAGACAGTGATGATTCTTCAAGTGATGAAGAATATCTTATGTTTTTTTCCTCTCACAGGAAACATCACACATGGAAGCAATGATTGGCTTATAGATAGTGGGGCTTCCAAACACATGATGGGATTCAAAGAATCATTTGTGAAAATATTAGAACATGAATCCCCCCACAAGATGAAACTTGGGGATGACTACCAACATCCAATAAAAGGTAGTGGAGAATCCTCCTACAAATTAGACTCTAGAAAGTCTATGAAAATGAAGGATGTCCTATTTGTACCAGGACTATAGAAGAACCTTCTCTCCATCTCTGCATTAGATGCAAAAGGTATAAGAGTTGCATTTATAGATGTCCAAGTCATCATGTGGCCAAAAGGAAAGACTATTGATGATGCAGTAGTAATTGGAGAGCAAGAGGGAGGACTATACAGATTAGAGGGGCAACCAGAACAAGATCTGGTTCATGACTCAGTAGAACCAAATGAAATTTGGCATAGAAGGATTGCACATGTGCACTATAGAGCACTACCACTTGCAAGCAAAGTTGTTGAAGGTATTCCAGAAATACAAGAAAAACATGAAGGAGTATGCAAGGGATGTGCAAAAGGAAAGAACACAAAGAAGACATTTCCAAATAGCGAAAGCAAGACTAAAGGAATCTTGGAAATCATTCACTCCAATGTATGCAGTCCGATGTCATCAAGTTCATTAAGCGGGTATGTCTGCTATGTTTCTTTCATTGATGATTTTTCTAGGAATACATGGATATACTCCATGAAGAACAAAGATGAAGTATTCAACAAGTTCAAGGAATTCAAATCATTGATAAAAAACTACATAGAGAAGAAGATCAATATTTTTCGATAAGACAATGGCGGAGATTTCACATCAAATGAATTCAAGGAATTATCCAAAGGTTTAGGGATTAAGAGGGAGTTGACCACTCCATATAATATGCAACAGAATGGGATTGTATAAAGAAACAATAGAACGATCATGGAAGCTGCAAGGGCAATGCTTCATGATCAAGATTTTCCCATGCATCTATGGGCAGAAGCAGCTAGAAAAGCTGTGTATGTACAAAACCGTACTGCACATAGAGTACTAAAGAACAAGACACCTGAAGAAGTATTTTTTGGAAAGAAAACAGAAGTCAACCATCTCATAATATTTGGATGTCTAGTGTATATACACTTTCCAAAAGAAAAGAGGACAAAGTTAAGATCCTTCAGGAAGGAAGGGTATATTTGTGGGATACTCTGAAAGCTCGAAGGCTTGCAGAATATACTTCCTAGGATTCAAGAAGATCGAGATTAGCAGGGACGTAACATTTGACGAAGACTCAACTTACAAAAAATATAGAAAGATACATGCGGAAGAACCTATAGAAACAGAATTACCTAGAATTCATGACACAACCATGAACGAAGCAATTCCAGAAGAAGATCGATAAATAGAAGAACTTGTAGATTCACCTTAGGAGAAGAATACTCACAAGATGAAACCTTCTTGGGTACGAGAAGCTATCCAAGGTACAGAAATATATGGGGCTCCAGAAGAGATACACAGAGAAAGGAAGAGAACCAAGTCCCGCTTCGATTATGTAGCCCTATTTTATGACTTCATTGATACAGAACCTTCCAATTATGAAGAAGCGGCAGAAAAGAAAGAATGGAAGGATGCTATTATCGAAGAGTACCAATTGATCATGAAGAATGATGTTTGGGATGTTTTCCCAAGATCAGAGGGGAAGTATGTTGTGACTTCCAAATGGATCTATAATATCAAGTATACTGCAGATGGCAGCATCGAGAAATATAAAGCAAGATTCGTGGCTCATGGTTTCTCCCAGAAACAAGGAATATATTATGAAGAAATTTTTTCTCTTGTAGCCAGATGTACTTCCATTAGATCAGTACTTTCTTTAGTTGTAGTAATGAAGTGGAAAGTACACCAGATGGATGTCAAGACAACTTTCTTGAATGGTGTAGCAGAAGAGGAAGTATATGTGGAGCAGCCACTTGGTATTGAGACACATGACAAAGAGACTCATGTGTGTAAGTTAAAAAAATCCCTATACGGTTTGAAAGAGGCACTTAGGACATGGTACGACAGAATTGACAGCTTCCCAGTTTGGGCTTTACCAAGAGTAAAGCAGATTCCAACCTTTACTACAAGGTTGAAGAAGGGAACCCAATGATACTCCTACTATGTGTAGATGATCTATTTGTAACAGGTGAGGATGGGTTGATTGCTAATACAAAGAGGAAGCTTGCTGCCGAGTTCGAAATGAAGGACTTGGGTATGATGCACTATTTTCTAGTCATGAAGGTGTGGCAGAATGCAAATGGAATTTCCCTAGGACAAGGGAAGTATGCAGTCGAGATCCTAAAGAGGTTCAGGATGATGGACTGCAAAGCCATGACCACACCTATGGCATCGAAACTGAAGCTATTGAACGATGCTTCATCAGAAGCGGTTGATGCTACGATGTATCGTCATATGATTGGGTCCTTGATGTACCTGACGAATACAAGACCAGATATTTTCTTTGATGTGAACACATTGAGCTAGTTCTTGATGGATCTGAGACATGTTCACTTGATTGTTGCAAAGCATATTCTGAGGTACCTAAAGGGTACAGTTGATTATGGGCTCAAGTATGAGGAGAATCAAAAGATTAACCTGGAATGTTATGTGGATTCAGATTGGGAAGGAAGTGCCATTGATAGAAAGAGAACTTCAGGTAGTTGCTTTAGTATGGGATTAGGTGTGATCTCCTGGTTTAGCAGGAAGTAGTCCTGTGTGGCACTGCGTATAGCTGAAGCAGGGTATGTTGCATATTGTTCGACTAGTTGTGAGGCATTGTGGCTGAGAAAGCTACTGTTTGATTTATTTGATCTCCAGATGGATACTACCTGTATATATTGTGACAACCAGAGATGTGTGAAGTTGTCGGAGAACCCAGTGTTCCATGAAAAGTCAAAGCATATCAAGATCAAGTATCACTATATCATGGATATGGTGCAGAGAGGGGCAGTGAAGCTCCAGTATGTTGTGACAGACGAGAAAATAGCTGATTTACTGACCAAACCATTAGCCAAAGTAAATTTTGAGTACTTCAAGGAGAAACATGGTGTTCCCTAGATCAAGGTTCCCTACAAAGGGAATTGATGTGTCTGTTGGAATTTCTGACATGGTGGAATACTGAGATTCACATGGTCAGATGTAAGTGTAGATATGCTCTGATGTGATTGTGGGTTGTGTTACCACATGATCAGTGCAGAGATATTATGATGTGATTGTGGGATGTGTTCCCACATGATCAATGTAGATCCAATTGATGTGATTGAGGGATATGTTCCCACATGATTAGATATAAGTGCAGAGATGCTCTGATGTGATTGTGGGTTTTGTTACCACATGATCAGTGCAGAGATATTCTGATGTGATTGTGGGATGTGTTCTCACATGATCAATGTAGAGCCATTTCTGATGTGATTGAGGGATGCGTTCCCACATGACCGGATGTAAGTGCAGCGCCTTTCTGACATGATGAGGTCGGATGTAAGTGCAGAGCCTTTATGACATGATGAAGTCAGATGTAAGTGCAACTCCTTTATGACATGATGAGGTCGGATGTAAGTGCAGAGCCTTTCTGACATGATGAGGTTGGATGTAAGTGCAACGCCTTTATGACATGATGAGGTTGGATGTAAGTGCAGAGCCTTTCTGACATGATGAGGTCGGATGTAAGTGCAGATCCTTTTTGACATGATGAGTTCAGATGTAAGTGTAGATCCTTTCTGACATGATGAGGTTGGATGTAAGTGCAGAGCTTTCTAACATGATGAGGTCAGATGTAAGTGTAGATCCTTTTTGACAAGATGAGGTCGGATGTGAGTGCTAGGAATTTCTGACATGGGTTTTGGATGTGTTCCTCCCATGGTCAGATGTGAGTGCTGGGCGTGCCTTTTTGACATGGTTCTTGGATGTGTTCCTCCCATGGTCAGATGTAAGTGCTGGGCAGGCCTTTCTGACATGGTTTATTCCATGGTCAGATATAAGTGCCGAAGATGGTGAAGACCTACATGAAGGCTAGGCCTACAACCAACATGAAAAAGGGCTGGCTCTGTAGAACTTCTTGTGACGAGTAGAATTGAGATAGCACCAGTGATGATTCAGATGAAGTTATGAGCTAGACTTGATGATGATCCAGTAACGATCCAGATCAAATGATGATCTAGACTTGCTGATGATCCAGTGACAATCCAGATCAAGTGATGATCCATACTTAATGATGATCCAGTGATGCTCCAGATCAAGTGATGATCCAATGATGCTCCAGATCAAGTGATGATCCAGAATCGATGATGATCTATATCTAGTGATGATCTAGACTTGATGAAGATGACTTGATGATGAAGATGACTTGAAGATAAATATGACTTGATGATGATCCAGATGATACAGAGAAGAATAATTGTGCTCATAGATTATGCCGAGAGAATACCTTCCTAGTCAAGAGGGAGTGTTGATGTATTTGGAACTTCAGAATGTATTCACTTGTATATCTTATGTATTGTACCCCGATGTTTATTCCAGGAAGTATCTGTAATGTACTTGATTCATGTCATGCCCTGATGTTCTGATCGGGAGATTCAATAATGTAAACAAGTCATGTAAATTCATAGAGTATAACCCTCCTTATTCATAGAGTATAACCCTCCACTTGTTGTTGTTAATATGGATGAAACTCATGTTGTTGTGAACCACGTCAACCCAATGAGTATGTTCTTCATTCCACACATAAATGACCAGGGCGAGACGATGGAAGTGGTGGATAGAGGAGAAGTGTAGTTCTGAGTAAAAATTACCATAGTGAGAAGAATCCACCACATGAAGCTTGTCAGCATGTTGGGCTTATGTGTAAATGTTGGTATAAGAGTATGTTCCCAAGGGGTCTCTAGATAAATTATTTTGTAAGAGGATACGAAGAATGTTCTCAAGTGGAATCAAAGATACCTGGGAAAGGCATCACGTACTTACAAGGCGATCACTTTCCATAGTGGGAAGTGGAGAAAATGAAGACAGGGAGAATGAGGGAGATGGTGGATCCCAAGATTAAGATGGGGAGAATGAGGGAGATGGTGGATCCCAAGATTAAGATGGGGAGAATGAAGGAGATGGCGGATCCCGAGATTTCAAGCGATGTAGATTCAATGATAGATTGGGAAGAGGTAGAAAGCGTAGCGATGATGGTAATGTGGTACATACAATATGATAAGGATTTAAGGTCTTCAATGGGGAGATTTGTTGAGATGCTTCAAGGCACAGATTCAATGATAGATTGGGAAGATGTAGAGAACGTAGTGAGGATGGTGATGTGGTACATACAATATGATAAGAATTTAAGGTCTTCAATGGGGAGATTTGTTGAGATGCTTCAAGGCAAAATTGTAGTAGTGTTATTAACGATAATAGGATTATATATATATATATATATATATATATTGAAGAAGGTTATGGCCATAAATAATTTATTCAGTAAGTAATCAATATTGAATCTAATAATTTTTAGTTAAAGTTGGTTCCCAAGGAGAAGTGTTACAAAAAAAGACTTGAACCTTATTGAAATGAATAACAACTTTCCTCCCAACCCACTGATCTACACTCAATTGCCACACATATTTTTGAAGATGAAATTTTACTGAAAATGTAATTCTACCAACAACTTTAATTGTATATTGAAACTAAAAATTGTAATTTGGAAGAGAGGATGACTTGTTAACAACAAAATAGTTTGCTAGAGATATTCAGTAAATTAAGTGTATTTTAATATATATAAAGTCCATGAAAATGAATTACTAAACAAGTATATATATCTTGAAAAGCAATAGAGATTAGATTATTTATTCACCATAATGACTTACCCATTTGAAACATTATAGGTGGGACATTCCCATAGTCTCCCATTCCTAGGATTTCAGTTAAGTTATTTGTGGCTGCTTCTAGTTCTGTATATGTAAATTTCTTTGGACAACCAGGTAAGATCTCCTAACCGTAACACTGGGCTTCTCGCAGAACTATGTACTTTTTCATAAGAAAGTAGGTCGCAACTTCTCCAATGATGATTTCCATAAAGAGGATCGAAGTGGAAATACTGCTGTATGTTTATATAATTAGTAATTATTTCTCCACATTAGTAATTATTTTTTATTTGAATAATTGTATTTATGCCACCTTTTCCTTCCTATGTTATTGCAATAGTTGTTTGTTTCATAATCTTTTTTTCACCACACCATCACTTTCACAAAGAAAACAAATAACATAAACTAACTTACAATATATTGAGGACCTTTAGCAAATCCAATGATGATATTATAGTGAATCTTTGAGTTGTGGTAAGATTTTGTTGCTTAGAACCTAATATTTCGAAATAGTTTCCATTTCTCTCTACTTCTTTTATTTCTTCTTCATATGAATGCGCATGTATTCAATCACCTATCACAACCATTCTAATTGACTTTTCATTCTCCTTGATATTTTTTTCATTCGACTTATCATAAAGGCATAATCATCCCCACTAAGACTAGCACTATAAGGGTGAGACGTATTTAAACTTATAGCATAAAAAATAGAGAGAATATGCAAACCCAAGCCTGTATATTTTATCAATTCACACAAAACTCCTTAAGCAATTGTCCCTTTAGAGAATGTCAATCTACCAAACATTTCTATGAAATTATTGTAATTCAAGGTGACCCAACAAACAAAATTCCAATCCCAAATGAAGACCACTGCAAGATGAGAATTTGGAATACCTCTTATGATATTGCAACTTGAATAGTGCCCCTACTTGAGGGGAAACAATTACTGGGGAGCTCTTTCAAAATTGCATCTAAGATAACATTCACAAAGACACATGATTGCAAAGGGTGTCCAAGCTTCTGCTCCACCACCACGAGCAGAAGATACCACATGGGATATTCCACCTTTACCACAGAACTGGATTACATGAATGCTTAAAGATCCCATTTTTATAGTAGATAAGAAAAGAGCGAGAGGACTAAGGGAATGAGGGAGATCAAAGTCTCCTTTGCACAAGCCATTAATAAATAGAGGTCTCACATGCATCTTAGGATGAATAAAACACTAAGTTTTATTATTAGTAATTAATGTGTATTTCATACAATGGGAGTGGATCTTAACCATACCATTTCCCTTCATATATTAACTCTAGAATCCAAAACCTGATAGCAGGGTCCCCATTTTTTACTAGGGAACCCTTATTGAGATTTACTATTAAATTCACTCTTTGATTCACCATACTATTCTCACTTTGAAAAATATGGAGAACTTAGTAGATCGAGTCCTTCCAAACTTGAAATAACTCATTGAAAATTTTGATCGAAGAAGGGCTCTTGAAAAAATTTCTTCTACATTTTGTCAATAACAAAGATAGAGTCCCCCAAAATTATGGCAAAATTGATTTGAATATTCTTCAAGAATAATGTCCCAAAGTATAATGCATATAGTTTTGCCTGATTTTTTAAGGGAATTTGAAGCCCCATGAAACACTTAATTTGGAATTTCCTTTGGGGTTAATAAGAAACCCTCTTGCTCCTACCACCCCTATATTTCTCCATATGATAGTGTGTCATTCTATTATCTTCAGGTGATCTTATGTTCTTAATATTTCATATGGAATTTATCATGTAGTTCTTTCATATTCATGGTGATATGATAGTGTTATTTCATTGTGATGAAATGAAAAAGTTAGTATGCACTTATTTGATGTTAATGTTATCACAATGATACATTGTCATGATGGAATGTGTAGAATACAATTATTTTCTATTCATGATGAAATTATGATGATGTTGTGATTATAAATAATGTTCGGTTTCATGACATGAGGTGGATCAGAAGACGAGAGTCACTTCATAGCCTTGAAAGGTCAATTCATTAAATATCTTGTGGGATCCCACCACAAAGGAAAGATCATTGCATGAGTAACAATTTATGGGTTAGTGAAAAACTACTCACTAATGCTATTCTAGCATTTCCTGCTCTAATATCAAGATTCCACGAATAGGGTTAGAGTTATATTCATGTGTGGAGTTGTGATGATGGAATTTTCATACCTAGGGTTGAGTGCTTTGTTTGGAGTTATTTACATGGAGCTTAGAATAGTCTTTCATGATTATTATAGTACACATGTTATCATACTATTGTGCATATTAGGGAGAAATCACCAACGTACTAAATAAAAAGGAGAATAACATATAATGCTCTATTGCATTGATAGAAAAATGAGTGATAAGTGACCAGGAAACTAAAAAATTTGGTCACCATGGGAAATAAATGACTAAACCACTAAACATTCCGGTCACCACATTGATTTTAAGTGCAATATGATCAAATTAAGTGATCACAACTAAAAATGACTAATTTATTCATGAGACAAAGAATACGACTAATTTAGTCATGGAACAATTATCATCATCATTAGCATCATTAATTTAATGCATGATAATCATCATTTAATTAAAGAGGAATTCAGTATATTATCATTTCATGTTGTTTGAGGGGGGGGTCTCTTAATCCATCTGCATTGTTAAAATTTATGAAATTGTAATTCTTTTTACGAAATTGTCAAGAATGTAATTATCCATTGTCGTATTTCACCATACATGAAAGGGAAGAATGATCCATGATATGTAGCATGCTCCATTTACTTGAGTGTATATTTCTTTAGTACTCTCTATGTAATAGCTAGACTAGTCAAAATTTGAAATCTTGATTTAATAATATATAGATACGAGCAAATGCATATCTGAAATTTGGGAGAGAGGCTCTCTTACCAATGTCAATCATTATAGCTTATAATCTGGAGGTTCTATTCAGTATGATGGTTCTTTGAGATGTCTATAATCTGGGGGTTCTTTCAAATATGTTAGTAGTTTGAGACCTCGCTCTTAGATACTCTATTGGGTTCTTTTTTTAACTCATATTAGATCCTTTATGGGACACTATGAAGAATGTACATTTCTTTTTTATGAATGAGATACTATTTTTTTCCTTTGAAAAAATAAGTATATATTATAGTTATATATATTTATATAATCAATATATCATATTTTATATATAAATTAATATATATTATAATATAAATAAATATATATTATATATGTTAATAATATATAGGTTATATTGTGTGTATATATATAATGCAGTTATTATATATGGGTTTTCACATGAAGATGGGTAACACTTTTTGGGAAGTTGAGGGCACGTAGAGAGAAAAAATGAGCTTGATTGAGCCTTTATTAATCCCTCGATCGAGCTATTTACAAACACTCGATCGAGAGTTCTTAAACCATTGATCGAGCTTATGTTGGTTATTCATAATTTGAACAATACATGGGAGGGAATTTTCCCACCCACCAACTATCTATGGTCATAAGAGCTCGATCGAGCTATGTAGCTCGATTGAGCTACATTGCACGATCAATCTCTCATGAATTTTGTATACGACCACAAAGCACATTGTGTGGTTTATTTGTGCACGACTATTGGAAGTGTAGTAGCTCAACCGAGCTATGGACCTCGACCATGCTGTTGTGACGAACAACCATAAACATGCTCCATAGAAACATCCATGGCATCCAACCCCCGAGGTAGGCCATTCCATCATTATTTTGTT
The DNA here is from genome assembly GCA_001517045.1 of Pseudotsuga menziesii. NCBI lineage: Eukaryota > Viridiplantae > Streptophyta > Pinopsida > Pinales > Pinaceae > Pseudotsuga > Pseudotsuga menziesii. Next base: position 12,664 of record LPNX010396748.1, on the reverse strand, counting down.
TAATAAAAAATGTTGGAATACAAATTTGCAATTTTTTTATATTTTAATAAATAAAATTGTAGATTTTTTATTTTATTTTTTGTTTTAAATATACGTTTTTAGTTTAATTAAATTGTGTTATTAATAAAATATCAATTGTTAGATTAAATTTTTAATTTTCAAGTCCCATTTTTGTTATGTAAATTGAAATAGGGTTGGGGTGAGGAGTGTATGCCAAGAGGGAGAGGGGGTCATGAGGTGGGTTAGGGGTGCCATGAAATGAAGAAGTAAAGGACAAGAGGTAAAATGGTAATGATATCTCGGGTAGAGAATCAATGTGGGGGAAATTTATATCATAAATAGGTATTTAGAGCAAAGGGGGAGGTGGGGAGTAGAGAGTTATCATAGATCAAAATGGTTGGTAGTCTAAAGAAAACCATATCTTCTAGTGGAGAAGCATTAAGTATGATGGGAGGGAAGGTTAAGGGTTGAGGAGAGGGGAGGGAATGATACTTTTTTTATAATGTACAAATGGTATTCAAGGCATAAACATGGTTAATGGGAGAAACAAGGGGGATTAAAAGTAATAAATGAAGGTAATTTATACCATGGTTAGGGGAGGAAAACAACTAGGTATTTGGACATAAATTCCATGAAAAAAACCTAAAAAACATGACATAAATAATTTCTAGAGAGTTGTTCACAAAAAAATTGGATATGGGTGCCAATAGGATCTTTTTTCACACCAAGGGTGAATTACATTGTCAATGGGTTAAACAAGATCAACTAGTAAAAATAGAAATTATTCTCTATCATTTAGGAATCTAGAGCATTATCATGTTTCATTTAAACGTAATTTTTTCCTTAAAGAGGAATTTTTTTCCCTATGAGAAACTATATCCAAGGTTCTAAGGGTCATACTTAGTGTCACTTATATATAAATACTCAAATTCCAATGATATCATTGGGAGTTGATGGGTGTGTTTGAAAGCTACCCTTAGGGATTAAAGCCCAAGTTTCATCCTATGACAATACAAAACCCTAAAACCCATACATACTAGAAAAATACCTCATAATGGTGTAATGCCCACACTTATAAGTAGTGAACACCCCCAACATGTCATGTTTATTTATTCAATGAGTTGATTTTGTCCTTAGATGTCCAATTTTTTTTTCACTCAAACATGTCAAGAGCCTTAACGAGAACCCATGTATAGTGCTTTATAATATTCATTGTTTATCTTCTATGAAATATATAATTTATCTTCATTGTTTCATGCAGATCATTATTCTGAGAGAGGGTCTTCCATCTGTTAGCCACAATCGTCGATATAATCTGGTTTTCACAGGCCACCCCCATCTCACGAGTGGTGTCGTAAGTAAACTAAATACATAGTGTTTTGTTTATATTTCAATTACACGTACTTCTTAATTCTAATAGGTGTTTGTTTCTACTTTCATATCTAGGCTCTCCACTAGTTGGGAGAGCATCGAGAAATGTTGTGGTCAGTGCTCACGTGAGGGGCCAGAGTCACCGAGCACCTCCAAGTGCAGTGAGGAGGTCCTACATGACATAGGTAAGTACTATAAATTCATATTTATTTATTTTTTCAACTGTCAGTATTCGTATGTTGTATCGATATTAGTGTATTTAATTCCAGTATATTTATATTGTTAGACATATATACTTCAACAGATAATGTTTTTATCTGTCTGTCAGGTACCTATAGATGTCCTTGGGAGGATGAGATCACCTTCTTTACGCTTGAGGAGATCTGGTCAGAATGTGATGGTATCTGTGATCAGTTACAGAGCATGGGCCATGAGCTCCCATCTAGAGGTTCCATCCGCATGATGTTATATGTTGTTGGTGAATTATTGCAAATCCATAAGGTAGCAGGGCCATTGAGTACCATTTGGTGGATTTATTTCTAGCAGAGGAGGGACCGGGTATTAGGTCCAGACAAATGGGAGGCTATCAAAGCCATGAAGAAGGGAGTGTATGTCAAGGGAATTTTTTTTTTACATTCCTCCTGATCGTACTCCTAGACAACTGCTCAAGTTCCAGGGGTTTAGGATTGAGGTTACTACATCTCATGTATACAACAATTTTATAGGAGCATGGGTCTAGTTCCCCCACCATGACTAGGTCGTAGTATAATTTGCTAGCATATATGCTATGAGTTTGTATTAGGCATGCATCCTGATTACACCAACAGGATGTCACCTTTTGATGGCATAGGGTAGAGACAAAGTTATATTGTAGTCTGATCTACGAACGTCACTGAGCCATTACATATACAAGTGGAGACCTGAGATCAATTGATAGGATCCATGTGCATTGAATTGGGAAGTTTATCAGCTACGATGCATTATGAGAGGTCCATACCACCTCTTGGAATAGAGCTTGAGTTTCAGCTGGTCGAAAACGACAGCCTTTAACTCATTGACTATGACCAGCTGATGATGTAAGTTATGGGTGCCTGATACGTATACTTTGGATTTCTTGAGATATGTTGGCCATGATTGAAATAATGGGTACATTTATGTACTTGTTTTTTCTCATTATATGTCATTAAATTTTAATTTTTAATACATGTGCATACATTTAAAATGGTATTGATTTTTTTTTTGTTTCTCCATGGAGATTTCCAACATTATGGATCTGCTATTTGGATATCCCTAGATAGTGGATTGTCCTTATCTTTCTCTCGATGAAGGCTCTATGGTACATTGTTAAAATTACTCAAATAACCGAGAGGGGGGGGGGGATCAGTTATTTCCAAATATTAAACCTATTTTCAAATTTTAAACCCTTATTACTGATTACAAGTTTATAGTTATGATAATGAAGCAAGTATAATAGCATAGATGAATATTATCAATTACACATTAATGATAGATGTTAGGATTATTAATCCCCCCTTATCCAATTTTTTCTTATGTTTAAATCAGGAGTGGTGTCTAAATCGGAAGTCCTTCTAGTCTATTTTTAGTCACTAGCACCATTGGGTCCACTTAGCCTGATCGGGGCACATGTTCCAGTTACTATGTTAATGTAATTGTAACTTCGGATTGTATTCACTTATATTTCTTATGTATTGTACCCCGATGTTTATTCCATGATGTGTCTGTAATGTATTTGAGTCATGTCATGCCTCGAAGTTCCTATCGGTAGGTTCTATAATGTAAACAAGTCATGTCAAGTCATTGTGGGTAACCCTCCTATTGATCAAGGGTTAAAGTCCCCGCAGTTCTCGGGCACTAGGGTTATTAGACTCTCCTAGAGAAGTCGGCCCTAGTAGGTTATTGTCAAGTTAGGAATTAATATAAATAGAGAGAGGGAGCCTCTCTATTTATCACACACTCACTCACACTCAGTTGTAGCGCATAGTTGAGGAAGAAGATGACACTGAGGCTAGGAAGAAAGAGGCTATTGTTGTCGCGATATCATCTTACTATTTTTGGGGTCTTACTTTTGGTGCTGATTCTATCTATGAGGAAGTTACAGGGTTTTCTCCATTTATGGTTTCCCCAAGGAAAAACACTGTGTTCATTGTTTCTTATGTTTGATTGCTGTGCTTGTTATTGTCTCAGTTAAATATCCTAATATAATGCTAACTTAATGTTAAAAATCTAACACGGTATCAAAGCTAACCTGAGAAGAAGAGACTGTGCAGCTGCAGAAACTATGGCTTCCTACTTTTTGGATCTATCTCCACATATTTTTAGTAAAAGAAGGTTGGGCTGAAACTCCTCCCTAGGGCACATCTTTTTGTCGAAGCATAATCCAATTCTGAGCTTTTTAAGTTTTGGACCCGACACTACTGTCGAAAATTAGGGCTTTCCACAGAAGTGGAATTTTTCAGTGAGCCCAGGCCTGGATTGATCTCCTCCTCAAAATCAAAGTTTAGAGATCAAGATCAAAGCATTTGGTTGGACAAAACTCCAAAAAAGTCAAACCCTAATATGCTCCTGAACCAGCACTATAGAAATTCAGCTCCAAATCCAAATCCGACATCTTGACCTGGTAAGATCTAAATCTTTTGTATTTCCATTTGAGGTTATTAGTTAAGATGTCTCATCATACCAAGCTTGATGAAAATATTAAGGGAGCTGATAAATTCTGAGCTTGGAAGTATAGGATCTCCCTGGTCTTGGAAGAAAATGAGTTGGACTCCTATATCAATGAGGAGGTTCCAGTTCCAAAGGGAGATGAGGCTAAGGCCTTACAGAAGAAGAAGTTGGTTATGGCCAAGAGGATTATTGCTGATTCAATCAAGGATCACCTCATACCACATATGTCCTCCCTAAAGAAACCTAAAGCTATGTTTGATGCCCTAACCAAACTGTTTGAAGGGAAGAACATAAACCGGAAGATGACTTTGAGAAACCAACTGAAGAATGTAAAGATCCAGAATGTAGAAACCATCCAGTATTACTTTACAAGGGTCTCTTAGATCACAGAACAACTGGAAGTAGTAGATGGAGAAGTGGAGAATGCAGATATTGTAATGACCACCTTGAATGGTCTCCCTAGATCATGGGACTCCTTTATTTAAGGAATCTGTACCAGAAAGAAGTTAGTCAAGTTCAACATACTATGGGAAGAATGCTCTTAAGAAGAAGCTCAAATAACAGCTTGAGAAGAAAATATGGGAAGTGAAGATCAAGCTCTCACGGTACACTCCAAGAAAACCAGAAGAAGTTCTCATCACCCCATAGGTAAGCACTCTCACAAAGATAACACTATAAAATATTTGTCTAGAATCAGATGTTATACATGTGAAAAGAAAGGACACTATGCTAGAGAATTTCCTAGAAACAAAAATGTCTCTCACAAGAAGAAGGGAAACAAGAGAAGACATCATGCTTATGCTGCAGAGGATGATGAACCTTCCACAAAGAGAATCAGACATGAAAGTGATGATTCCTCAAGTGATGAAGAATATGTTTTGATTTCCGCTCTCATGGGAAACATTACACATGGAAGCAATAATTGGCTTATAGATAGTGGGGCTTCCAAACATATGACAAGATTCAAGGAATCCTTTGTGAAACTATCAGAACATGAATCACCACACAAGTTGAAACTTGGAGATGACTACCAGTATCCAATAAAAGGTAGTGGGGAATCCTCCTATAAGCTAGACTCTGGAAAGTCTATGATAATGAAAGAAGTATTGTTTGTACCAGGACTAAAGAAGAACCTCCTCTCCATATTTGCATTAGATGCAAAAGGCATGAGGGTTGCATTTATAGATTGCCAAGTTATCATGTGGCCAAAGGGAAAGACTATTAATGATGCAGTAGTGATTGGAGATCAAAAGGGAGGTCTATACAAATTGAAGGGCCATCCAGAACAATCCTTGGTCCATGACACAGTAGAGCCAAATGAACTTTGGCATATAAGGCTTGCACATGTGCATTACAGAGCACTACCACTTGCAACCAAAGATGTAGAAGGTCTTCTAGAAATTCAAGAAAAACATGATGGGGTCTGCAAAGGATGTGCGAAAGGAAAGAACACAAAGAATACATTTCCAAGTAGTGAGAGCAAGGAAAAATGAATCTTGGAAATCATCCACTCTAATGTATGTGGTCCAATGTCATCAAGTTCATTAAGTGGGTATGCATACTATGTTTATTTTATTGATGACTTTCTAGGAAGACATGGATTTTCTTTATGAAGAACAAAGATGAAGTTTTCAGCAAGTTCAAGGAATTCAAAGCCTTGATCGAGAACCACACTGAAAAGAGGATCAAGACCTTTCAATTAGATAATGGCGAAGAATTCACATCAAATGAATTCAAAGAGTTATGCAAAGACTCAGGGATTAAGAGGGAGTTATCCACTCCATATAATCCACAACAAAATGGGGTTGCAGAAAGGAAGAATAGAACTATCATGGAAGTTGCAAGGGCAATGCTTCATGATCAAGATCTTCCCATGCATCTATGGGAAGAAGCTTCTAGAACAATGGTGTATGTACAAAACCGTACTCCACACAGAGTACTCGAGAACAAGACACCTGAAGAAATATTTTCCGGAAAGAAACTAGAAGTCAGCCATCTCAGAATATTCGGTTGTCCAGTATACATACACATTCCGAAAGAAAAGAGGACAAAGTTAGATCCTTTAGGAAAGAAGGGTATATTTGTGGGATACTTTGAATGCTCGAAGACTTACAGAATATACTTCCCAAGATGCAAGAATATCGACATCAGTAGGGATGTAACATTTGATGAAGACTCAGCCTACAACAAATCTGGAAAGAAACCTGCTGAAGTTCCTGAAGAATCGGAAACACCCAGAATTCATGACACAACCATGAATGAAGAAACTCAAGAAGAAGATCAAGAATTTGAAGAACCTCAAGAACCTGTAGATCCACCTCGGGAGAATAATCCTCATAAGAGGAAACCTTCTTGGGTACGAGAAGCTATCCAAGGTGCAAAAAGATATGGGGCTCCAGAAGAGAATCACAGAGAAAGAAAGAGGACCAGGTCCTGCTCTGTATATGTAGCATTATTATGTGATTTCATCGATAAAGAACCTTCCAATTATGAAGAAGCGACGAAAAGGAAAGAATGGAAGGATGCTATGATTGAAGAGTATCAATAAATCATGAAGAATGTTGTTTGGGATGTTGTCCCAAGACTAGAAGGGAAGTTGGTTGTAACTTCCAAATGGATCTACAAGATCAAGCATGCTGCAGATGGTAGCATAGAAAAATATAAGGCAAGGTTTGTTGCTCGTGGCTTCTCCCAGAAAGAAGGAATAGATTATGAAGAAACTTTTGCACCTATAGCTAGATACACTTCCATCAAATCAATACTTGCTCTGGCTGCAGTGATGAAATGGAAGATACACCAAATGGATGTCAAGATTGCTTTCTTGAATGGTGTAGTGGAAGAGGAAGTGTATGTGGAGCAACCACTCAGTTTTGAGACACATGACAGGGAGTCTCGTGTGTGTAGATTGAAGAAAGCCCTATACGGTTTGAAACAGGAACCCAGGACATGGTACGACAGAATTGACAGCTTTCTATCCAGTTTGGGATTTACCAAGAGTAAAGCAGATTCCAACCTTTACTACAAGGTTGAATATAGAAACCCAGTGATGCTCCTACTGTATCTAGATGATCTATTTGTAACAGGTATGGATGGGTTGATTACTGATACGAAGAGGAAGCTTGTTGCCGAGTTCGAAATGAAGGAGGTGTGGCATAATGCAGATGGAATTTCCCTAGGACAAGGGAAATATACGGTAGAGATCTAGAAGAGATTGGGGATGATGGACTGCAAGGCCATGACCACACCTATGGCATTGAACCTGAAGTTATTGAGTGATGCTTCATGAGAAGTGGTTGATGCTATGATGTATAATCAGATGATTGGGTCCTTGATTACCTGACGAACACAAGACCATATATTTGCTTTGTTGTGAACACCTTGAGCCAGTTCTTGATAGATCCGAGACATTTTCACTTGATTGCTGCAAAGCATATTTTGAGGTACCTAAGGGGTACAGTTGATTATGGGCTCAAGTATGAGGTGAGTCAGAAGATTAACCTGGAGGGTTATGTAGATTCAGATTGGGCAGGCAGTGCCATCGATAGGAAGAGCACTTCAGGGTGTTGCTTCAGTATGGGATCAGGTGCGATCTCTTGGTTTAGTAGGAAGCAATCCTGTGTGGCACTAAGTACAACTGAAGCAGAGTATGTTGCAACTTGTTCAACTAGTTTTGAGGCAATATGGCTGAGGAAGCTACTGTCTAATTTATTTAATATCCAATTGGATGTTACTTATATATATTGTGACAACCAGAGTTGCGTGAAGTCATCGGAGAACCCAGTGTTCCATGACAAGTCAAATCATATCGAGATCAAGTATCACTATATCGGGGATATGGTGCAGAGAGGAGCAGTGAAGCTCCAGTATGTTGTGACGGATGAACATATAACTGATGTGTTAACAAATCCAATAGCCAGAGTGAATTTTGAGTACTTCAAGGAGAATCTTGGTGTTCTCCAGATTGAGGTTCCTTCCAAGGGGAAGTGATGAGTCCGTGAGCCATTCTGACATGGTGACAGGATTAGTTCCTTCCATGGTCAGATGTAAGGGCTGAGCCATTCTATCATTGTGAGAGGATTGGTTCCTTCCATGTCAGATATGAGTGCTGAGCCATTCTGATATGACTGTAGGATTGGTTCCTACATGATCAGATATAAGGGCTATTGCCATTCTCTAAATGGAGGTTCCTAGTCAGTTACCAGGAATACTTGGTCTAGGACTGAGGTCCATTCTGATATGATTGTGAGATGTAGTCTTACATGATCAGATATGAGTGCATGGAATTTCTGATGTGATTAGGGATTCGTTCCCACTTGATCAAATATAAGGGTTGTTTGCATTCTTTGAATGGAGGTACATGGTCAGTTACCAGGAAATCTCAGTTTGGGACTGAGGGCCATTCTGATATGACTATGGGATGTGTTCTCACATGATCATACATGAGTGCATGTCCGTTATAATGTGATTGAGGGATGTGTTCCCACTGGATCAGATATAAGGGTTGTTGCCATTCTCTCACTACTACATTTCGACCAAAAATCCGACGGTCGTCATGTCGGATTTTCGACACTTTCCTGTCGCATGTACGACACTTTGATTTTTTTTTAAGCGTCGGAAACTTGTCGTCGGTTATCCGACACTTAAGTAACCGTCGGTCAAGCGACACTTCAGTAACCGTCGGTTAAATTTAAAGCGTCGGTTAAGCGACAGGATATCTTCGACGGTAGTGAAATTTTTTTGAGAAAATAACCTTCATGCCGTCGGTTAAGCGACAGGATATCTTCGACGGTAGTGAAATTTTTTTGAGAAAATAACCTTCATGCCGTCGGTTAAGCGACAGAAGGTCCGTCGGATAAGCGACGGTTAATGAATTTTTAAAAAATTATTGCAAAAAAGATGGAGGATCCGTCGCTTAAGCGACGGTTATAGAGAGTAACCGTCGGATAAGCGACATCAAGAACTGTCACTTAAGCGACGGCAGGGAATTTAAAAAAAAAAAAAATTATTTCAAAATTGGTACAGCGCACACCAGGTGGAAAATTGAATGTGGATCTCAATTGGTACAGGACGCACACCAGGTGGAAAATTGAATGTGGATCTCAATTGGTACATGACGCACACCAGGTGGAAAATTGAAAAGCCCATGTGCAGTAGCACCAATCCACTCTCCAAGATCTTTAACATTTGCAAGTGAAGTGGAAAGCGCAATAATATGGATACAATTTTCAATTTGGCTTGAAATATACCTCATTCTAGATACAATTACCTCCAGGATTGGACCACCCTCTCCTCCAATTAAATGAAGTTCATCCACAATGAAAAGGCTGACTTGCTGAACCAGTTTGCGCTGTTTCCATCTCCGAGACAAAGCATCCCATTTCTCTGGTGTGCTTATTATTATCTGGCCCTTTTCAATAAACATCAATAGCATAGACTATTTCAACAGAAATCCTTCTAAAGGGTACACTAGAATGGCCTTCCTCTATTCAAAATTAAAAGTTATGAATCAACTGAAAATTCACAACTAAAAAATTGCAAAATAAATGAAATCTTATTTTCTAATTGCATACCATTCAGCACAGATCTTATGCACATGTATAACATCTGATGGCATTTCTTCTTGCTCTGTTACAGAGATTCCATTGCTATAATGCATCATCTGCCCCGCAGTCTGGAAGATGCATTGTTACTTAGCAGTTTGGAAAACCCCACAGTTTTAAATCTATCAGCATTGACAACAAAATGCAATATAGCACCACCTCTGAGTTGCCAGAAGTTCGACAAAAAGCACAGAAAAACTTATCCTTTGATGTACTAGGTTCAGTTCTGCAGCAATTTCCAGGGTTCTGTGAGCGCATCATCAAAATTCCAGCCTGTGTAGTTGGTCCAAGACTACCACCATTTTTAATAGTTTGGACATCATGTTGATGCTTTGGTGTTAGGTTGATAGTAGAGTCTGTCATGGCACCATTTTGAACAGTTTTGTGAAGATCCACAGGATATTGGTGTTTCTGGTCTATTAATTCAGTGCCAATTTGGGACTTCACTTCAGCAGAATTGTATGTAGCATCTTTATCAGTAGGTAAGCCAAACATGGCATTAAATATATCAGTTGCTGTGAAAACTGACTCCTTGTCTGCATCATTGGGACTGATCTTGCCTCTTTCACAACCAACAATAGAATCACTTACAGGAGCAATCATTCCTTTAGTTAGAATCTGGTCACTTTTTTGTTTGGAGTTCCTTTGTGTTTCCCTTTTACAAGATCTCTTTGCTCCCTTTATTCCTCCTGTAGATTTGGGCTTCATCCTTCTATGTACCTTTCTTCCATGCCAAGCATTTCCACTTTTCTTGGTAAGCCCAGCTTCTTCTAAAGATGTCTTCTCCAAAACATCTTCAGGTTCAATAATTGCTGTGGTTA
>LPNX010396714.1:0-11620 GCA_001517045.1 Pseudotsuga menziesii | reverse complement strand
TTTTAAACCTTCGACAAATTAGCAAAAAGCTGAAAAATGGCGAAAAATTAGCATGGGAGATATTCTTGTAGCGCTGGACAAAAAATTTACAAAGGGCGCACTACAAGAATATCACGGCCCTTTTATTTTTTGATTTTTAAGAAAGATTTTATCATGATTTCGATCTGTGAATGTCTAATCGCATATGGTGAGCTGTTTCATACGTGTTAGCTGCAGTTTCAACACGATTTCAGGTGGTTTTGAATCTCGAAACAAATCATGCTCATCATTGCCTATAATGCGGGATCTGTTTGACAGTTATCAGTAAATTTCGGTACAAGGTGGCATGATTTGCCTTTCACACGCATTATCAGAGGAAAATAGGGCTCGTGAAGTAAATCAAAGCGCTAGAAAGGTGGATTATATGCTGCAGAGCAGAGACAGAGTTATGAAGGCTAGCGAAAATTAGGGCTTTTCCATCCCGTTACCTGCAGTCAAAGTGATCACGTAAATACATCTGTACACTCAAGGAGAGGCAGTTAACAGCTCAAAACGAAGGTTTAAACCATTGCAGTTGAACAATTGGCAGGTATTTCAATATAAACCCCCATAGTTAAAAAATTGGGAATTTTCTCGCTGGAGGTTGTTGTGGAGAAATTGGTTGATGCAGAAGATAGAATAGATTCCAAAATGAAATGTTAACCCCAGAAATAACTGTTTGGAGCTGTTCTGAAGAATTTTATTGAACAGAGCATCAAAATAGCCCTAAGTTTAAACCTTTAAGGTTTTTGAAGTTCGAGACAGTTTGAGGGAAAGTTGTTTATATTTTGGCCCTTCAATACACTCAAATAACTCTGATATTGATGCATTATGGTTGTAATGAGCTGACTAATTGATATTCCTGTCAGACCTAATGCCAATTAGAGTTATAGTATACAAGAAGCAGCATTGGAATAAATTGTAAACTGTTTTACTCTGCTCATCCCTCACACAGACAGTTTTCAGTTTGCTTGAGAAACTGGTGATAGTTGTCATATTTGCAAAGTTAATTGGTTTGAAGAATAATGTTGGCATTTATACACTGGATTCGATGAGAGTCTTTTGGGCTAATGTGAATATATTGCAGACAGTGGTATTTTTCTCTCTTCTCATACAGGAAATCTCCAGTCGGTCTAAGAAGCCTGTGGTTAATATTACTCTTGCAAAATCTGAAGCTGTAAGAATTAAGGGGTTTGAAGATCGAGGCTGGTTGATACATAGAGATAAGAGTACAATACTGGAAAACAGAACAGCCACATTCACTGACAGTCTTCAATTACTTTGAAAAGCCTGGACAATTCAGATTAATCTAAGTGTTGTTTTCTATGATTTGAATCAGTTTGTACTGAAGGAGGATATCATATCTGAATCCATATTATACTTCTAGTCTCCTTAACCTTAAAATGAGGAGCTTGAGTGGCTTATATTCTAAAACAGTTCGACATTATACTTGATGGTGCATTTTGGAAATTAAGCAGTGCTATTTTGTTCTTATGACAGTTTTCATTTATGATTGATCTACTCTCACAATTTACCTATCCACAGACCTAGTTTGTATGGTTGAGACAAAAGAACATTGAAGCCCTGGGTTAGGTGAATTTGACCCCCTGTTGGGAAGTTTTACTTCATCTTTTAAATAAACAGGCCTATCCAGGAGTGTATAGCAGATGGTGAAAATTTTTTAAGGAGCAGAAAGCCAGTTTATAAGCATCTTCTAAACCCTAAAACTAGACAGCATCTAATTTATGAAGGAGAAAGATGGGAAAAAGTGGCAAAAGTGGTAAGGTCAATAGGGCTGAGCCCACTGACTTAACCTGGATTGAGAAACTCCCAGATTGTGCTGAATTATTCCAACAAGCAGGCTGGCTGAATTTCTTCAGGAAGATAGATGGCTACAATGCACAGGTGTCTTGTAAGTTTGCCCAGGGACTTAAAGATGATATGGTCATCCTGGATGCTTTAAAATTCAAATTGACTGTGGAACTAATTGCAAAGGCCACTGAGATAAGTAATGAGGGTGAACATTGGTTCAAAAAGTTACCTTTTGATTTTGAACCACAAAGGTACCTGTTACCTAATGTGACTCCTGACTGGAACAAGGGTATTCCTATTCAAAATTTCAAGAAAGAGTGGATTGAGCCCATTAGGATATTACAGAGCTATGTGACTTGTGAGGGCAGGTATGCCTATGTGTTTAAATATCACTTTAGATTCCTTCAACACATGGTAGGAGTCTCAAAGATGAACCTGCCCTTCTTCTTTTTGAAGAGCCTGCAGAAGATGTCCAGCAGGATAAAGCAACATGAAGATCACACCTCCCAATCAATTTTTCATCATGTTCTGATCAAACTGATCATCACCACTGTATTGCAACATGAGGATAAGACTTGGGACTTCTTTCTTTTCTGGTCAGATGTTCATCCCCAGCAGGAAGATCAGCAGCCTAAGAGGCAAACTGATAAAGGAAAAGTGATGATAAAAAAGTCAGGTCATACAGCCAAACCTGCAGACAAAGATGATGTTAAGGATAAGAAGTTAGCAGAGCAGGTAAAGTTTGACAATCAATTCAAAATGTCCTCAGTTGGATCTAAAAGTAGGTACTCATTGTTTGCAGGAGAAAAAGTGCAGCCTAGTTTGCAATTGACACCAGTAGCAGATTCTGAAGAAACTAAAACTGTTGTTGAAGAAAAGGCTGATTTATTTGAAGATGAAGTTCACACCAAACAAAGAAGTCCTCTCACCATTTTTTCTGAAGATGAGGGATAGTTATTAAAAGATGAACAGTTAATTGCTGAAGCAGAGCCAAGTGTTGAAGCCTATGGAGAATTTCTCATCTCAAAGATCAAAACAGCTAAATCTCATAAGAAGAAAAAGAAGGCTGTAACTTCATATTGGAGGCCTAAAACTAGGCCAACCAATAAATTGAGATGGAGTATGAAGAAGATACTTAACCCTAAACTGGATTCCAAACAAAAGACTGTTGTAATTGATACTACTTCAAGTGAAGAAGCAGAAGTTGGTAAATTAGACATCAAAAACAAAGGAAAATCAGTGGTTAGACCTTCTTCTCCTCAACCTGCTGTGTTAGAAAAATTGTCACAGTCTGCAAAAGAAACAAGTCAGCCTGTTTCTAAATTATCTGAAATAATTTTTGAGATAAGAGATAGACTCTTGAAACAGCAGGAAGAAGAAAAGGCAAAAGCATGTCCTCTTGAAAATCAGGAATGGGAGGAAGAAGATGAAGCTATACTCAGGCAAGCAGGAATTATAGAAGAGTCTATTATTCATGTTGATTTCTCATATTTTTTAATGCAGGATGCAAATGTACTGGAAAACCCTAGTTTTGATGACGAAAGCTTACAGGAAAGAGTTTAGAAATACAAGCAACAGGTAAAACAATTACAAGAGACTAATGATAGTTTATTTAAAGTCAACAAGGGGCTTATAGAGGAGTTGCAAGATGCGCATCATCATTTCCTACAGCTATCAGAAGTATCTAAAGAAGTGCTAAAAAGGAAGAAAGCTACTGACATGTATTCTACAAAGCTAAAGAAGACAGTTGAAAGTTTACAGCAGGAGAATGAATACCTTCAGAAAAAGATAGCTGATATGGAAAAGAAACATAAAAGAGAAAAGAGGAGGTCTCAAAACCTAGATGGTATAGCACTACTTGCTGAAGCAATGAAGGAGCTTTGAATCAGTTATGCTTTAATTAATGAATCTGTTTGATAAATAGTTTTTGTTAATGATTTGCTATTTTTAGCAATTTTGTAATTTTGTAAAAATATACTTTTTACTTTACGTTAGTAGGTCGATGGAGATAGTTAGGATTAATGACCTAACTGATTTTGTAGAATATTTCTATTTAGAGGAGTTAGAAAGAGATTTTGAGGGTTCTGATTTTTGGGAGCATCAGGAGGTTTACAAGACTGTTTTGTCTGCAAACTTGTTCAGAGATAAGTACTGTGACTCTTATAGGCATTTGCTGATAAAATAATGAAATATATGACTTTTTCCCCTTTAGTTTGTCTATGTTGGCTTTGTTATTGAGCTTGTTTAGCTTCTTAAATGATAAATTCATTGCTAGTTAATGTGTATTTCCTGGTAATGCTTATCCTTTATGTATGAACCTCACCATAGTCTTTCTGCTGGATCTTATGTGATATGTTATGCATCTTTATCAGTTTCTGTTTATGATTTAGTTGTTACTTTTCTTTTGAATGTATTCCTTGAATGTTCTTGAAGATTACAACCATTTAAATCATACCAAAAACCCTAAACTTTGTTTTATTTATTGAGTTTTACTCTTGAGATTGTGTTGGCTTGTTTCCCTAGCCTTAGAAACAATTTTTGACACAAACAGGTGGTGCTTACAACACCACTGAGGGGAATGATAAGATTTATGCTCCAAAGATTGAAAATAAAATAAAACTAAATGCAAAGACAGAAAATTCACACTCAAAGTAAATTCAATAAACTCAAATGTAATCATGCAACCTACATGCCCTACTTTAACAATGCATCTACAAAACAATGTCAGATGTACTTTTGCACCATTGATAACTTCGTGGGAAACGACGCCAAAATGTTGGGCCCACTATGTCAGTTAATTAAAACTTAACATGCAAGGTGCTAAACATAAATTATCAACCCAAGGAAGTCTTTTATTTCAAATCTATCGTGCAATATCTATGCAAGCACAATTTCTACCTGACACTGTTATCTATTGTAATGAAATCAAAACTCATTATAAACTAGATCACACCTTCTTGAAAAGAAAACAAAGCCTAATCCCATTCGTAAATCCAAATTGTAAATCTAATCACACTTCAACAGAATCAATTCTTATGAAACAAGATCTAATTGCATACATCTAAAAGAAATGCTATGTTGGCCAACAATCTATCAAATGAATTAATAACACGACTATGACAAATCTAATGAATGAAAGCATACAACTATGATAAGATTAATGAATGAAACCATGAATGAAAAATAAACAAATCTAAACAATACCACACTTACAATCAACACTACCAGCATCGGCTCAGGGAAGAGGGCCCTTCCTCCACTGAGCAGAGCTGATCCATAATGAAAGTCTACAACTCCAGAATTAAGAAACCGCCAGCATGTATTATCATAATGAATGATTACAATACTATCTGGATCAAATCCTACATCATAACATTGCTTTATATTTTTTCTTCTTAATGAGATTGATTAAATATTTATACAGAAAATTATCTCATGGAAATGAGGATTTGAAACCCCAACTTGTGATCTGTAACAGTTGAAACAAATCCATAACTGCTAACAACTTTGGCACCGGGCGCAACAGTAAATCTGGAAAATACCCACTCGGAAAACCACATGTATATCGCAAACCGTTGGTTTGTTTGGCAATTTCGTTGTGATTCAGGTAAATGAGGCTGTTATGCACAAAACCCATGTATCATATTTTCGAGATTCTTTTCCATCTACTTGCAAATTGAGATGTGGATCAAGGTGTTCTTATCTGGCATGCATTTTCGGTCAAGCCTGTAACAACTAGCTGTGAGCGTCATGTACGTGACAAATCACTCCACAACCCATCATTAGTAAAATTATGCATAATAGTCTTCAATTCATCAAGGATAAGGAAAAATAATCATTATTAACCACTTAAAACATCAATGGAAGTTGTATGTAATTTTACGCACATTTACAAAAAATGGATGGAAAATGGAATCATAAATGGGCGATAATGGGAAGAAAATGGATGAAATATATGTCAATAAGTGATGGAAAAATGGACAATTCGAGGGCCCAACAGTCATGATACAAAATTGGGGCTCTAAACCACCAAAAAACTATACAGTCGGTACAAAATGTCTATCTAGGCCTCTATGCCTGTGAACCAAGGTGGTGGTCATGAAAACAAACAACTCCACTTTTAAACCACCAAAATAGTCTAACCCAAGCACGGGGCACTCCTACCACATGTATATGCATTTCCTTAGGTAATTCCTTGAATTGCACCATAGGAACCCTATGTGTCATCCTGACAAAGTTGGTATATATTCTTGGAGCGTACGCTCTGCAACTGCACCTATTATGTCATCCCCTCATCCCCTCCAACGATGTCGGGGGTAACCATCTAGTTGTCTAGGACCTACATCTGCATATGCATGATCAAGTTCTGTACATGATACCACCAAAAACATGTTTTTGTTTCCATTACATCAAAAATACAAAAATTCAAATACTTCAAAATGCATTTGGGATTGTTACCTATACCACTATATGCGGCACCCTGTGGTAATGGCATATCTGGGTCTCCACAAAAGTCAATCCATGCATACAGATAGTCATCCAATACCATGATCTATCATTGACACCAGTGGTAGAAGTCTGGTGGGAATGGAGTGAGTGTCCTACCTCCCATTAACCACTGCATCACCTCTGCCCAAAAGGTTTGGGTTGGATCTCGTAGACCATGCGGAGGAACCTGAAAT
Source organism: Pseudotsuga menziesii (assembly GCA_001517045.1). Classification (NCBI taxonomy): domain Eukaryota; kingdom Viridiplantae; phylum Streptophyta; class Pinopsida; order Pinales; family Pinaceae; genus Pseudotsuga; species Pseudotsuga menziesii. The sequence goes on along the minus strand of LPNX010396714.1, from coordinate 5,108 downwards.
ATCATGCTAAGGCTCGATACTCGCTCAAAGAAGAAAGTGTTGAGTATGCTGCCGAACCCAAAGTTCCTTGTACTTCCCAACTTACAATCAGTTAGTTGTTGTCTCATAATGTTCAACAACGATGTGCTCCAATCATATATTGTGGGTCTCATACACTCTACTGCATAAAACATGAGAGGCTTGTAGGCGTAATGCAATGATTCCCAACCCTTCTATCTTGGCTAGTACCAATACTATAACCCTGATACTGAGGCTCCGAATGGAGTTCACAAGAACCTGGCTTTCAATAATTTCAATATCTAGAAGGCAGTAAACAGTTATATACTCCTCGATGGTGACCCCACCTCCCACCCCACAAGCACTCAATTTTACTACCTCTCCTTGGTGGGATAGTCCAATAATGAAGTAGATATCCTCCACTTCTAGTCTCAGGGGCATCCCATCTAGTTGAATATCCTCTGTTTTTGGGTCCCAATTATCAACAAGCATCTGTAGAAGCCTTGGTTGGGCCCTCAAGCCCCAAGTTGTCAAATATTGTCAAATAAGAGGTAGTTAGAAGGAGTTATTGCATATATTTGACCTTATTTGACCTTATTTGACAATTTTCAGCACAATATCTTTCTTTCTTGGTTCAACACAATATTCATAAGGTTTTTTTTTCTTGTTGCAAATGGACTGTTGGTCCTTTATGTTACCATTAATCTTTTCAAGTTGTACTATGGCGATGACTGCAAGGTTGTTTTTAAGAAATTACTGGTTATGGTATTGGAGGTTCAACATGGAATGGGCTTCCGTAGCCTTTGCATAGGGATCCATTCTCCTTAGTCCAAGCCGAGTAGTGGTCTCGCATTTTTGGTTCAGTTTTACTTTGCGACAGTATTAGTTCTGTTTTCAGTGGGTTCTCTTTAAGTTCCACTTTTGCAATACTCTATAGCACTTTGCATAGTTTTGTTCCATTTTTTCTATTTTCCCAATCCTCCAGTAGTAATCTACACTATTTTGTTTGCAGAGAAGGCTTTCATGGAGTTCGAGGTAGCTAAAAGCTTTTGTATCAGTCCAGATCACACACTTGTGAGGGTTTTAGTATTAGTTCATTTGTGAGTGGATACACAGGTCTCCCAGCCTCAAGGGCGCATAGATCTCCACCACCAAGAGAGGAGGCTCACATATCTAAAACAATACAGATATCTCCCTCTAGTTTATTCACAACAAAAAGTTGACGAACAATAGCTATATGGGCATCCCCACCTGCTCGCATCTTACAAGAGAGGACGTTCACAGATCTAAAACAATACAGATCTCTCCCTCTAGTTTATTTACAATAAAGATGACAACACCAGCATCATGGGCATCCCCCCACCTGCTCGCATCTTAGACCATCTACACATCATCCAGATCTTCATCAAATTGCAACAAATCTTGACACCTCTTCAACCTTTGGCATCTCCTCTTTGCAATCATGGCTTCCAACTTAAACCGGGAGGCAGGAAAGCAGGGACACTTTCGACTTAAACCGGGAGGAATGGGATGTATGGGAGGCCCACGCTCCCCATTATGTATTCGACAATGTATTAAGTAAATATATTAGATATTAGTATAAATAATGAGCAACATTTATTGTGCTTGTGTTGGCCTCATCAATGAGGTCCTAATGAAGCATTCAGTCTTTCTTGTGCCTTTTATTTGTGTCTCTTATTATGTTTTAGGACTCAGTGTTCCTTTGGGTTTCTGATTTGGGAGGTGAGGCTCTCCTAGCCTCACCTCCAATATTTGTTGATCTTTGCTACCAAATCTTGCCCATATTCCCTTAACAGCAGATCACAAGGAGTTATTGCATATATTTGACCTTATTTGACCTTCCATCTCGGTCGCGGGCCAAATAAGAGGTAGTTAGAAGGATCTACTGCATGGATGCATGGATACATGGTTACCCCACATTGTCATGATTTATACAAAATTGGCATACAATATACTAGTTTAGATGTTATATTGCTCATGCTCTAGATATCGAGAGTTCTTGACAGACTCAAACCTTAATTCTATTCCATATTGTGTGCCAACAATTATGGGCATTCCTTTACCAATTATGGGAATTAATGTATGAGATTTGTTTGTTTAGCGTCAAACTCATTCCCATGGTTGATATACCTCATTTCATGTATACGTCATCATGACCACATGAGCGTGCCAAGGATACCACTAATGCATAGTGCCCTGTTGAATACCTCAAATACTTGTGGACATAAAACTTGCAAATGTGTCACAAACCCATGTTTGTGTATGGGTGATTCCATGAAGGTGGGTAACACTTTTTGGCCAAATTTGACGATGAAAACCTGATCTTTTACTCATGTGCTAGATAGAAGCCCTCGAAATGTATATATGCCATGTGAATTTCGACTTGCAGTAAAAAAACAAATTGTAGAATATTATGTTGGATTCCAAATGATATTTTTTTAAAAATATTCCGATGTCATTTAATGTGTGAAATTTTGCATTTAATGAACTACGCGACCTTAACAATTTGAAGAAGTTAATAAGTGGCTCGTGTCCAACCCCAATAATTCAATCTTACATTAATAATTAAATTTTTTTTATATGAGCATGATCTACACAAAATGTACTGTGGTCTGCATATTTTTTTGTTAATTTATTTCACAATATACAATTATTTATTATTTTTGAAAAGTGATCACATCTGATTTCAGCATCATTTTATACACATGTGTGTCTATCCCAGCTTTTTTTTCACTATTTTCAAAAATTGAAAAACCAAAGATACCCTTTTGAAGAGGACGCGTCGATGTGTGGGTTGTGCATTTTAAAGAAATTTTTGGATGTGTATTTTTTACCCTACGTATTTGTCTTTGATCTCCTTCGAAGTTGTTGTGAGGTTTTCTAAGTGTAAGTTTTAGAACTAATTAAAAAAAAATTCCATATGAATTCCAAAATGCATGCATGATACCTCAATGGATAGAGGATTCAGTGATGAATCTATTGGTATGAACTCCGCTCAGTTATGTGCCATGAATGGCAGGGTTTACACCCCTAGAAGACACACAGAAACATAGGTTTTGATTTTCTTGCAAGAGGGATAATTCTCTGTTGTTTAGGCCCTCGACCGAGGTATTAAAATCCCTCAATCGAGGTTTTTAAATAAGCTCGATCGAGGGTTTATTAAACCCTCGATCAAGCTACCGTTTAAACCTCTTTTTATAATTTTTTTGGCAGAAGGACCTCGATCGCGGCCTTAAAACCTTGATCGATGTTTTCTTAAAACCTAGATCGAGGTCTTAAAACATACATCAAGGTTTTTTTAAACCCTAGATCGAAGTCTTAAAACCTAGATCGATGTTTTTTTAAAACCTAGATCGAGGTTTTTTGAAAACCTAGATCGAGGTCTTAAAACCTAGATCGAGGTATTATTAAAACCTAGATCGAGGTTTTGTTAAAACCTCGATCGAGGTACGTTTTTGTGTTTTTTCTAAAAGTGCCTTGCCAAAAAATGTAACCCAACTCCATGGATGTACCTGTATGTAGACTTAAATATCCTCCAAGAAAATTTGTGCCTTTGTGACAACTTCTACCACCTTCAAAAATTATTTGTACTAGTAAGGTAACAAAGCAATAAGCTTATATAGTATTTTATTGGAAAAAGTCATTTCAACATCCATAAGACCTTACATCATTGTAGATATATGTTTATTGGACTTATATACTTAGGAATGTCAAAAATATATCACCTTAGAGCACAATATTATCATCCTCTTTTAGAATTGGGATCACCTTTAATATTTTTTTAATCCAAATCTCAAAGCATATTCCATGATGATTTCAAACTACGTCTCACATATTTTAACATCACATAGGCTCAAAATTTTGATGATTCCTTCTTATACTAAGTCGAGGCATTCAAAAATTATTTGTGGCATTCTTTCCAATTTAGAACATGCAAGACAATTAAAGGAAAAATCCCTTACTAATCAACATATGCATTTTCAAGCTTGGGGGAGAATTGCTAACTATGTATGATGATAGTGAAAAATGCATGCCTTAATGCCTTGTAATTTTCTAATATGAATTATGCATACCCAACAAGATCCTATTTGAATTTTTTTCCCATGTTGCAGGTAGAACCAAACATGTATTTGTTATATATTTATTCTTTGAGCAAGTGGAGCTCAGTAAGACTAGATTAAAGTGAGACATCTAGTGGTCTACAAGAGTTATATCCACTAGATGTCAAAATATCAGAATAAAATTCCATAAACGCATAGAATTTTGCCTCGCAGAAGGGGGGTTATGATCCTATGATGATGAGACAATAGGTGACATCAAGGTGCCATTGAGGTACAAACATCTAGTGAACAATGGGTACCCAAGGATATTCCTCAACTAAGCACACATTTTTGTGTGAACAAGAGCCTATATAATGAATTGCACCATGTCCATTACATGGTTTAGGTTGTTTTGCATGGATCGCATCATGGTCGATTACGATAGATGTACATATTTGATGGAGTATGTTGGACCCTGTTACAACTACAAAGATTGGGTGTGCCTAGTCCAATATACGCAAGTATGTGCATATATGGATTTTAAGGAAATTATTTATAGCCAAAAGACAAAGATCAACATAAAGGAGCAACATTGTACATTGACGGAAGGCCAAAAGCCACAGGGAATATTGCAGGGTTTATAAACAGTACACAACTAGGGTCTACAATTAAGAAACCCAATTGCATATTTTAGGGACGTGAAGGAAACCATGTTTTTGTATGTTCCATTAAATCAATAGATGCACGGGAAGAGTTTCTTATTAATTACATTTTGAATCGAGTCGATACAAACATAGTTACTATGGGAGTGGCAGATCTAACAAATTGCCCAACATTTTAACTATTTTTTTTTTATATTTTAAGGATTTTTGTTAGACTATTGTTATAATTTTTTTTTTTAATTTTCTATATTTACTTCATAGGGTAGTGATCAGGGCATCTCCCAATAGTTGCTCAGAGGAGTACAACTTCCTCAAGGCAGCAGATATACATCTTTGTAATAGTACAAATATAATTTGAAAAAAGAGTTTTTTTGTTGTGTTTTTTCAT
>LPNX010396696.1:66137-114332 GCA_001517045.1 Pseudotsuga menziesii | reverse complement strand
GATGAGGAGGAGGATGATGATGATGATGACAACGATGGTGATGACGATGATGTTCATGATGATGATGATGACGATGGTGATGATGATGTTCATGATGTTGATGGTGGTGATGATGATGATGATGATGATGATGGTGATGATGAAGCTGATAATGATGATGGTGATGATGAAGCTGATGATGGCGATGAGGATGAGGATGATGATAATGATGATGAGGATGAGGATGAAAATAATGATGATGGCGATGGTGATGATGATGATGATGATGATGAAGGTGATGATGATGATGATGATGAAGAGGAAGGTGATGATGATGATGATGATGAAGATGATGAGGAAGGTGATGATGATGATGATGTGAATGACGACGATGGTGATGATCATGTTCATGATGTTGATGATCATGAAGTTGAAGATGATGATGATCATGAAGTTGAAGATGATGAAGTTGAAGATGATGAAGAAGATAAAAATGATGATGAACGCTATTTTTGGTTTTAACAAACGCGCACGTGATTTGTATGCACATAACGCGCTCGCGTTTTGTTTCTATATAACGCGCACGTGTTTTGTATAGTTAAATCGCACTCGCGTATTGGTTAAATTCAAAATGTATTCCCTCCAAATGATAAGGCCGAGCCTCCACCCATGCTTTCATGGAATTCCTATGCCTATGTGTATGCTTTGTACTTTGCTTCGGATTCAACATGCATGTGCCTTGGAGTATGATAAACCATGGCAAATTCAGCATTATATCCATATTTTCAATATGCTCATGTTTAGCGGTTTGTCTGATTATGCTGCACACCTCCACTTTTTATGATATTTTAAAAACAGATATGGTTTTTTTTACAGATTCTAAATATGTAAATTTTAACAAGAATACATAATATTTTCTATTTTTTTCTTATTTATCTTCTGTCATCACTCCTCAACTCAAAAAACACACTGGTAGTGTTTCGTCCATATCTCTTTCATTTCTCAACCATTTAAAAAACAAATTGTATGGTGCACTAAAGAACACCAACCTCTACATGCTATAAAAAACCCATTTCCAAATAATTGCATTAAGACATTCAAATGTTGCACCCACAATTGACGTACCATTTTCGAGGTTTGATCTCTTAGATAATTAAAAAAAAAATTTAAAAAATTATTTTTATTATTGGAAAAATAGTCGTGCACTAGTCCTATATGTTCTCTATATGTATATTTTCCTATATTTTCCTGCAGATTTCTATTTTCCTGCTTTTTTTTTTGGGGGGGGGGGGGGGGTCCCATGAGGTTTTCCCCTCTTTACTGAGTTGTATTAAGCAACATTTTTTATAATCTTCTAGATTGTATTTGGGTGACATGTAGTCTTGTTACAAGGGCCCACAATTGCCCAAGTTAGGATTCAGGGGGTGTGTTAGGATTATTAATCCTCCCTTGGTCAAATGTATATTAGATTAACTATTTCGTAACTTAGGAACCTTAAATTAATTAATTAGGTCCATTAGTGCAATTGGGTCCACTTTGCCCAATGGGACCACATTTATCAGTCATTGAAGTGTGGGTAACACTACTAGAGGTTAGCTGCCACTTGTTGCATGTGCATGCATCAGTTAGAGCACCTCCTATACCAATCACTACATTTTAGGAGTCACTAGGAGTCCCGGCACCAACCTACTTCAATTAATTGGTGTTAGCACTAGTTAGTCTTAGTTAGCCCCTAGTTACATTTAGTTACTTCACAGTCAATTAGGCTAGTGCTACTAATGCATGGATAATGCATGGTTGCATGGGGAGGAGCACTTTTCCTACCTACCACACTCAGTTGCACTGAGTTAACTAGATGTCAGTGGTTGTTGGAGTTATTGGTCATCAGGAAGTTGTCTATTTGGACTCTAATATTGATTGGGAAACCTTCAATTAGATATAGTCTTATCCACTTGGAGGATTCGAATTCATTACTCATGCATTCGAATTCTACCTATGTAAACTATTGTAACATTGGATATTATTATGATGAATATACTGTAAATTCCTGAGCAATACTTGTCTGTTTCCTGTGTGTTTTGTTTTTCTTAGTTTGTATGTTCATTCTCCATTTAATTGCTGAAACATTATCATAACTCTCTACTTGAAAATCTAAATGGCATTCAAATTCTAATAGGTGTGGATTCCAATTTTTCCACAAAATACGGACTGGTCTAGGAAGAAGACGGGGAGGTTGTCTCGGATCCCTTAGGCCGAACTGCTTCCTTATAAGGCAAAGGACTAGAGGGTCCTATTTTTCCTTCTACTCCCCCCCGCAGACGATGCATCAAAAAAATAGTTAAGTTCCTTGAGAGCTGATAATCTGTCGCCCTAGAATATTTCTGCAACACTTTACCTTCATGAAGAAAGAAAAAAGAGGTTCTAGGAAAACCCTCTCTTCACTCTAGATCAACTTTTAGAGACTCCACTAATTCCAAACCATGAACCCACACAAAAATTGACTTCCGAGAGGACAATTTAATAAAAATATGAAACCTATCTATGTCTTCCCTCACTCCAGATTTAGAGGAGATATTGGCAAAAAAAAGAGGGCACCACCACCCGTATGGGAAAAGAAAGAGTAATTACCAAATCTGTTGAAATTTGAACCTCAAGGTAGCTCTTCTGGACCAGCAAAACCGCCTCCACTCCTATTCTCACCGCATGCTTCAGATTTGTTGGTTTTTGTGTTGTCTATTCTAGGGAAATACAAGTAGAGAGAGGGCTCGCTATGTATTGCAGGGCAAGAGGAACTAGTGGTGACATGGTTCAATGCATGCAGGTGGCTACCCTCTTGTGTTTTCAAGCTTCCAAAGCCACCGTGGATAGAAACACCAAAGCCCTAGAATGAGTTGATCTCCTTCCCTGCACCCATGCATCTCCCATGTTCCCTTGTTGTAGGATCAAAACTAGGTGAGATGCGCCCATTGCTAGGGTTCAGGCGCTCTGCAACCCCCTTCAGTTCATCAAGTGGTATCATATATATCTAAAAATTCTCAAAATAGATCTCTTGAAATGCAAACATGATTAACTATATATGCCGCATGCAATAGAAATTTCAAATATTGTTTTCCATCTATTCAATTCATTTCTCAAGGAAGAACCCCTTTCCCTTGATTGGTTAAGGAAAGCAAATGCATTTCGTCATTTCCTATGGAAGGTTCTGACTCGATAAAATGTAAAATCAAAGAGATTTTGTTTTGTGTGTTGCTAATTAGCATTCACACTTCTCATGCATAAAAAAACAAAAAGGCATGTTTCTATTGCAACCACAACCTTTGATCCTTTGATCTATAAAGGGGAAACAAAATAAAATAAAGATTAGTGAAATGAGATTATTATTTAAACATAATAAAATAATTGTTTGGTAAGCTTTTTACTATCTTTTGTATTCCCAATAATTCTATGTAGTCCCTTCTAGTTGTGAATGAATTTCTTATATGTGGACAATACCTGTAATGGCATCTGAAGTAACATGCTTTCTATTATTTTTTGATTTTTTGTAATTACTTAAAAAAGAAATGTCTTATTAATAATTTGTTTAAATTGACAATATTACTTTCATGTCATTAGGGTTGTACCATAAACATGTGGCTAGGGTTGTATCATAAACATGTTAAATAAAATTTTTGACATTGTACATAAAATCAAAAAATTGAGAATAAGTAAATCTAAATTCATATCACATAAAACTCAAGCCAATGACCTCCCATCCTTCTTTTACATAATATCTTTGTGTAAGGACACATAGAAAGGTATATTGAATAATCAAATAATTGAGAACCAATAAATCTAAATTCATATCACATAAAACTCAAGCCAATGACCTCCCACCCTTCTTTTACAGAGTATCTTTGTGTAAGGACACATAGAAAGGTATATTGAATAGACAAGTTTCTAGCAAAAAGTGTCCTTTGGAATGATATACACTTTACCTTTTTTTTAATAATATTATGGCATGATACTATATATTTTTAAGAATATTATGTATTTTGACATGCTACTATATGCTTTCTAGATAGTTGGAAGCAAATTGCTATCATTCATTCTTGGATATGGAAAAAAACAGTAAATCGGGTTCAAATATGTGGCTTCACAAAAATTTTACTCATTTTTTTGTTAGTAAGATTGTGATTTACTTTTGCTAGTCTTTTTTTCCTTCCATAGTTTTAAATTTGTATAATAATCATGATATAACAAATATCTTTATGTTTCTTCTATTACATAAATTAACCATTAAATGCTTAAAATTTGACAATAACAATATAAGTACCAAATGAAGGATTCAACATCTACATTTACTGTACCTTTTTTGTTCTTATATACTTTTTCTTTAAATTGTGTTTGTGTTCTCTTGTTTAGCATTACCTTTATTTATGAATGTTTTATTTTTCTTTAAAAGTTCCCTTATATTCAAAAGTAGGGAAATTTTGCAAACCATTCCAAAACTAAGTGGGGAAATTTTGCAAACTATTCCAAAACTATTGATGATATAAATCTTGTTATTGTCACTAATAAAAGATCTCCAGATAGGCTTATACATGAGTCCTATTTTTCTTAATATGGTGTGCTTTGAATTTGGATTAAAGTTTACATCTAGTTTATATACAAAGCATTTAAAGGAAGTTTGATTTAATTGCATAGCTATAACAATGAATGAGAAAAGTAAGCATTGTTCATTTATATTGCCAGTTACTTCACTCACTAGCAACTACAAATTGAAAATAGAAATTGCAAATTTTTGTTAACATTGATGTTGTCTTTTTCCCGCCATCAAAACATTGCAATTGTTTTTTTAAACTAAAACAGAGGATTAGATTATATTATAAGGATCCGGAAAACCAGCTGCCGAGTGCTGTAACAATACATAGCAGACATTCAAAATCCCAAAGATAAACTTTGATCGAGAGGTTCAACGCCTTATTATAGTTATTTAACATAGAAGTTCTAAGAGCGGGAACAGAGCTCCATTTCGTCATTTCAGATCCAGTTTTGCCACAGCATTCTCCAGAGCAGCGAGGCGCTTGCCAAAGTCGCCATGGACGTTTGCTTCGTCTTTAAACCCTGAGCGAACCTCAGCCTTGAAGCTTTTCATTTTCGCAGCTGAAGCAGTATGATCTTCTCTTAACTTCCTTAAATCGGCGTTCAGTAAATCCCAGGACTTATTTGCGGCCTTATTGGAGTCTTCCAGAGTCAAAACCCGACATGCGCCCGCGGATTCTCCCAAGTGATGATTCGAGTTCTTGGAGTCTAGCTTCCACAGATAGACCCGATGAGGATGAGCTGTCCGAAGCCATCGAGAGACGAAAGGTCGTTTCTGGTGCATGCAGCAAATCTGAAACTTAACCTTCAGCGCAGAATCAGCCACAGGAACAAAGGCAGAGCACTTCAGAGCGAAGGATGAGGGAAATAAAAGCAGCTCAGGGGACGATTCGGTCTTAGATAGCATAATAGCAGAATCGAGGAATAGAGATTTCTCCTGCAGTGCCAGACGTTGGAGGGAAATCTAGGAGCAGCAAAGTTCTGCTAAGCGAATGAGGACGCTTGACCCTGCTAGGGGACGTCCCATCTTATCTCAGAGTCATCCATGTGCAGGATTCCTCTGCATAAACGTGCTCCATCATTCGCTGCTTTATCTGCCTTAGAGTTCAGATTTCTAAGAATGTGATAGAAACTAATTGAATGGAAATCATCACAAAGCGTCCTTATTCTTTTCATGATTTGTGCTAACTGCACATTGGAGGGTCGTTTCTTATTGGAGATGGCCTGGATTAGCAGCCTAGAGTCCCCAAACACCAGAAGATTGGCAATGCCTTTGGTCCTAGCAATCTTCAAGCCTTGATAAAGCCCGCAGAACTCAGCTTTATTATTTGTCCCATTTCCTAGACCCCAGGCATAGGAGCTGATCAATTTGCCATTTGCTTCAATAATAATTCCCCCACAACCAGAAAGTCCCGGATTTCCCTTTGCTGCTCCATCAAAGAAAAGACAGATAGCATTCATTGCAAGTTTCCAACTGTTGAAGGCGTCCTCATCTAACCTTATTTCCCAATTAGCTAAGAGAGCTTTTGAAGGAGTTCTATTGTGATGATTGGGGACAAACTGGGCAAGCCAATGTGATTCTTCCGAGTTGGGAGGCACAATGTTAGCTAGGGAGGAGTTCTGTTCCAGAGCTTCCCCAACAATAGCTCTTGCTTGAGCTGCTACTCTGGAAGGGTGACTTTCCTTCCCCCTGAAGATTCGACTATTCCTTTCCGTCCAAATTTTCCAACATATGGCTTTAAGGATCCAGTTCCAGGCTGCTTGAAGGAGAGGTTCTTGGACATCAGGAAAGGGGAGAGATGCATCCAGCTTGAGAGGAGGTCTTGGATAGAGGTTGGGCGATTTATGCTCGGGCTAATCCTCAAGGCCTGAATCCAGACTTCTTTGGAGAAATTGCAGCCAGTGATGAGGTGGTCTGATGTTTCAGTATCCATTTTGCACAACGAGCATCTAGAGGGGCCTTCCATCCCTCGTTTCTTGAGATTTTCTCCAATAAGGATACTGTTGTGTGCCATAGTCCAGCAGAACATGTCTATTTTTGGAATGAAGCCTTTTTCCCACAGTAGTTTCCAGATTGCAGGATTGGGAGCAGCGCCAGGGGCAGCCTGAAACTTCTTATATCCTTCAGCAGAGGAATAATTTCCTGAATTACTCCCCCATCCTCTTTTGTCTCGAGTTCCTTCCTTGATGGGAGATTTGCCTTGGAGGAGGGCTGAGAGCAGATCAGACTCGGCAGCAAAAATTACACATGATAAAAAACAAAGGGCCAATCATTTTTTTTATCATTGTTTGTTTATTAATAATAATTTGTTTAAAAAAATGATTGCCTTTAATTATTCCTTTATGTAGATTGACTAATGCGAAATTTTGGATTCAGGTAAATGCTTTTATTAAAGAACCAATGTGAATATTTGGATACAAATTTACAACACCATATTACAACAACTAAAGAGCATTTGCAACATGACGAAACCAAAATACTAGAAAAAAAAATACTTGATTGTTGTGTATTATGTCTTGATGACGAAAGGCTTGAACTCCAGGGTAAGTATTGTCATCAAGGGAACCTGTTGTAACTACTAAAACAAATAGTTATTGTTTTCGTATTGAGGATCTTTAATTGCAAAATAAATGTGTAAGTACATCAAACGTCATTCCTCTCTAACTGACATTGCTTTCTAGTTTAATAATGTGTATCAAAAGGATTTTTCAGCTTCAGGCATTGTCATTGGATTATTGAGTGCCTTTTACAGCGACTTTTTCATATTCTTCTACAAATTATGTCTCCGGTTGCGAGGTCCAATATCTACTGATTAATATATTAAGTTAGATAGTTGAACAGCTTTCAACTCTGTGAAATTGCTACATAGTGATTAGTATGTTGGTCTGAACAATTTGATGTCTTTGAACTACCTTTCCTGAAATTTTTTCATTATTTTCTCTTATGTTATAGACTTTGCAAATGTTGTTTTAATACTCAATTCTTATTGTGTATTATGCTTATGTTGATCTGATTAGTAGCGTGTTTCATGATTTTGGGGCAGATTTTGTTGTAATTAATCTAAATGATGACGAACTACACACAGGTATTAATCGTTCTATTAACAAGCATAATTCTCTTCCTACATCATATATTTATGATAAAAACCTTAAATTGCAGCTACATCATATATTTATGATAAAAACCTTAAATTGCAGCTACATCATATATTTATGATAAAAACCTTAAATTGCAGCTTAGTACTTCCAATGTTCTTTTTGAAGAACAAGGTATGACCATCTTCAACCATAAGAAGCTTAAAAAAAAAATTAAAAAGCAAAACCAAATTCTTCCTTGCTAGAGAAGACAGTGATGTTAGGAGCCCATAAGAAAGGTGGCAATCTTACTCAAGTAAAGCAGCCAAGAATGTTAAACATTAAACCATTGAGCAAAGCAAGATACAAACTTGGTCAATTTCTTTTGAATCATTTTTCCAAATTTGATTGTCCTCCGCTTCTGCACTTGCCTTTGCAGGCTCTTAATGAGTTTTTTCATGAATATGGGCGTTTACTTTATGCTACTTCTGTGAGAGGCCAATAATTTGATCGACTAGGCGAAGGATTTGATTACAAGTCTGTTAAATGATGAGAAGTGGGTTGTGCCTGGGGAAAATGTTTTGAAGCATCTTGCCAGTGGCTTGCATGCAATGTTAAATATGACAACAGTTAGGCTTAGAGCAGTCGTCGCACAACAAATTGTAAAAGGTTGTTCTGAAAAGTTTTATCCACTTTTTCAGGTTTTTTTGTCCTTTTATGATTATAAAATATTGTCATAATTCAAAATTTTCTAGGGCTTAGGTAGGAAGTTTTCATAGCAAATGAAATTGTTATATTATTATGTTATTGCTATACACTTCTTATTGTTTTTCCTTACAACGTATTCCTCTAAAACCATTTTAGCAAATGGATATAGCATTCTAAAGAAAACAATTACATCAATAATTGGTAAATGCAAAATTGTTTGTTATCGGTGCTTCATTTCTAGGATATGACTTTCTCAGCAATTTAGTCCTTATGAGAACGGAATAAACCTACTCTTAGTTGATAAGGGAGCTTTACAATCTAATGCTCAACTAGCATTGTATCCCTTTGTTCAATGCTTATATTTGAAAAATGTTCAAGCTTAATAGCAATTCAAATTTGTTTTCATGTTTCAACCATTCAATTCTTAATTCGGTATGTGCTTGGCTCTAGTCCAAAACTCCTTTAAATTTAGGGTTAGCCTAAGAGTATGGCAAAGCTTATTAATTTCGACAAGGGATATATGCTTATATTAATATTTTGGTCATTGTTTGGTCAACTTGCATGTGATTTTGTGCTTTAAAAAAAAAAAAAAAGCATAAACCTTCTTGCAGTAAGTTTTTTCTACATTTGTTTTCAAGTTTCACAACACAGTAAAATATATCAGTTGAAATTTTTGAAAATCATATTTTCTTTTAAATATCTTGTGAACATTAAAAAAACCACCTATAAGATTTTTAAACAAAATCATCCCATAACAAAAGTTAGTTTAATGGCAAAGTCTCTTCCACTGATTTCCATTTTTTTGTTTTTTTTTTTTCATTCTCTTACTTCCATTGTTTTCTCTCATTTTTTTGGTCTAATGAAATATTGAATTCATTACATATTTTTCATTTAATTAGTTAATCATTTACTAAATTTGTTTTACATATGGTTATATCTTTATAAAAAAACATGCATATCAAAAGTTGCAAAAAGTGAGAAAAAATAGCAATGAAAAAAAACACATCTTAATAATTATGTTGTTGCAAAAAATAAATGTTAACTAAAAAACTTGAGTGCAGTTCACTACAAACAAATTAAAAAACATATTAAATCTAAGGTGGAGAACAAAATATTTTTACTAAAATTAAACATTTGTTGGTAAGCTTTAATGAATAAGCTTTGCAATTATCTAGTGCTTGGTTTTATGCTCCGACTTAGTTAAATGAAATAGCATGTATTTGTTCTTTAGTGAAACACTAGTTCTTTAGATATCATTCTTCTCATTATTATGATGCAGATTCATGCTGTATGGTATTGAATTAATTGAATGATTTAGTTAGTTAAATGAATTAGTATATTTTTTTAAATATTAATTTTTTCTATCATTGATCTCATTATTATGATCTAGGTATATAGTCTTTTCTAATGCAGTGTTTGTTGTGTTTTATATATTAAAATTTGTTTTTATTTTGCACATTATTTGTTGGTCCTTAGCAAAAATCATGGGAGCTTTTGTTTTCCTAGATTCATCAAGGTGTTAAATTCATAGCCTCTCTTGTTGCATTGGCTTCACACATAAAACAAAATAAAAAACATTATGTGATTTCCTTGAAGGGTCTTAAGAGCTATAAGTATGTGTGTTCTTCATTTTTTAAATGTTTATTGGTCCTTTAAATACAATTCATAAAATATTTTATTGAAACCAATATAGTTTTATGTTTTCTTATTATTTTAGTATTGTAACAAGTTGCTTAAACAAGATAGAAACCAAAGCATCTCCCTTGTTTTGTTAGTGATTTGGTAAGTTGCTTACAGAAGATAATAGACTTCTATATAGTTTGTGCATAGTAATAAATATGTATATCAAACAAACTTTCTTTTGGAAAGGAGGAAAAAACTAGGCAATCGTTGAGTAGTTAAAAATGTTTACCAATGATAAAAAACAAAGGGCTAATCATTTTTTTCAATCACTAGATTATGGTGTTCGAAACATATGGGATGGTTTTTCACACATATTTAAAAGAACTAAGTATTTGATAATGGACAATAATATGTTTTTTTGTGTATTTATGTAATATCCCAAATTTTTGACCAAATACTTATAGGCATAAGCCCCATTGCTTATGATGTTACTTTGATATTTTAATTGGTATATTGGGTCTAAGACGCCACTGCATATGAACGTGATGATTTGTTTGACATATCAAGCATAAACCAATTGCATATGTTTTATATATGATTTCATGTGTTGCACGTGGACCCTGAAGCACATAGTCAATGAGAAGTTTTGTGTTGAGTGAGGAGCTCTATAGCACATGAGTATTTGATGTTTGTGTTGAGTGAGAAGCTCTGAAACACATGAATGTTTATATTTTTGCTAAGCAAGAATCTCTCGAACACATGAGTTATGAAAATCTTTATGTTGACCAAGAAGCTCTGAAGCACATGAAAAGATAAAATTGGAAGTATTAGAGAAAATCCCTCGACCATTCCAAGTTGATGTTGAGCATAATCTCTCGAACATCGGATCTTTGGCCATTGTATCCCTAGGTGTATCCTACAAATACATCCTAGCATTAGTATTGAGCGAGGAGCTCTGGAATTGCACTAAGTTTGTAACTCCCTATTTTTAGCATTGAGTATGGGCTCTGAATAAGCGATAGGAGTTACTGAAAATAATTAATATGTTGAGTAAAAATGACTCTAATAAAACATTGATCTCATCTTACTTATTTTTAAGTGATTAAATGAAATTTTGAATTTCTATATCTCATCAAGTACTGAAGAACTACCATGTTATACAAGGGAATCCAACAAGCAAAGAGGTTTAGAGTTTCCTAACCTAGTTGACCTAACCCCTACCTGAAGGCCTTATGAAAGAAAGTGACTAAGCTAGAAGAAAAGTGCCATGTGTTTAGGGATCATGTTATATGATACCTAAGGATAAAATGTTAACAAATGATATATACACACACACACACACACACATATATATATGGGCAAGTGCAAGCTAATGAGGGTCACTTTTGGCACGTTAGATAGAGTAGAAAACTGAAAATTCAGGCATCCCTCAACTTACTTGGATTTTTTGAGATACTTACATAAAATATTTCGCTTTGAGTAACAAATATGAAATCTAGGAAATTGAATCACATTTTTGAATATATAAGTTTTATGTACTGAAAATTTCCATACCTATGTCAAGTTTCATTTTTTCCAACAGTCACTTTTTATTTTTCACACAAATGATAAGGTATATGTTTTTGTGGGTGCAACCTTTGAGAGCCTAAATGATGGTTTCAAGATACAAAAAATTGCATGCATGTATAGAATATATTGTTCAAGTGCAACACTATTTTTCAAAAATAAAATTAGTATTTTTTTATTTTTTTAATAATTATCTAAGTGATCATTCCTCGAAAATGGTACATCTTTTGTGGGTGCAACCTTTGAAGGTCTTAATGTGATAATTATGAAATGGGTTTTATATAATGTATAGTTCTTTGTATTCTTTTATTTTTATCTATCATGATTTGAAAAAGTTATGGAAAAAACACTAACAATGGTTTTTTGAGTCAAAGAGTTAGAATACAATAGAAATTGAAAAAAATTACAAAAATATAATATTTCAAAATAGAAATTGCATATTTAGATATGCATAAGAGGTGATAGTTATGTTTACAATTTCATCAAAAATGATTTTTCGTAGCATGTTGTAATGATTGGGTAAACACGGGCTTCTTCAAAAATTGGAAGAAATGCCTTAGTGCAACTTTTCAAGGTTTTAATGTAATAAGTATGGATTGGATTTTTTTATAGCGTGTAGAGTTCAATGTCTCGTAATGCGACATATAATTTCTTATGAAATGGTTGAGAAAATAAAAGTTATGGCATAAACATAATCAATTTTCTAAAAATCCAGTTGCAGCTAAAAGGTCCCTCAACTTCATGCACTCACCCATATATATATATATATATATATATATATATATAAGCAAAATAATAATACTAATAGGATCCCTATATTATTATTACTAATGATAATTAAATATTAAAATACCTACCAGATTCAAAGTAAGAAACAGTAAAAAGTTCTGAAGTTAAGTATTAAAATTGCCTGAATTAAATAAAAATATTTATTTCAAGAAATCAAATGATTCTTGATTTAACTGCCCCTTTGACAGAAAATTCTTCCTATAAAAACCCAAGCCAAACAGAGGCTTGGGGATCTTTTGATTATTCCATAATTCTACCTGATAATTTTCAAGAGAGTTGTGGGAAAACATTTTTCCTAAGAGGAAAAAGGAGAAAGGAGAACCGATACAAAACCTTATATCCCAGATAGGGAATCCTTACCTTAGGAGCTCTGAGCTACTTGCATGTTGGAACCAGCTTGGGGGATCCAGATTGAAACCAGTTACGGTTCCGGGTCATGGTTGGGTGGAACATGGTAGTTCCCTAGTTATTCGGTTATCTGAAACAGAGCTCACAACTCTCTATAAAAATTTTAATGCTAGGTATTTAAGTGTGCAGGATTTTCAGCCATTGAAACTGCTTCATCTTGCAGGTATGAGGTTCTCGATTTTTCCATTGTAAACTACACAAGTTTCCTTATTAAAAAAAGAGATTGAATTATGAATGGATATTTCGGAATTATCTATTATAAGCTAGGTTATATTTTATGCATTACTTTTTTCTTCACTTGCAGGTTAAACATCATTATTTCCTAGAAGTTGTATTTCTTCTAACAGAGGTTAGTTCATTTTATCTCTTCAACCATGCTATTCTAATTAGGAAAACATATCTTAAATCATATCTACAATACTCGACTAATCACCTTTAGTTTTATCTATAGGAGGCTTTGTTTTCTGTTATTTTCTACATTTTATTTCATTCATTTACAAGTCAAGATTAGTCTTTTCTGATAGAGGTAATTCTGTAAACATAATCTAGCTTTTAAGGTAAATTTGTATTCTTGTCTATTATTTCAAGTTCAAAAACATAGACTATTTAGAAACAAAACCTATATTTTATCTCTGCTGGTAAATTTCATATTGCCAGTGGGCTTGTATTATTTAAAATAAACCAAGCTACTAAGTACAGCTTTGATATAAATTAAATGCATAATATTATAAATTAAATATAATGGCTAATACTTTAAATAAAATATCATAAAACAAAACCATAAATAAATCATTTCCATTTTATAACAATAACATCGAATGCTAAAGCCAACGAGACCTCTAAGGTCCATAGGAACAATTTGATTGTAAATCATAACTAGTATATACCATTAACATTACACACACACACACACATCATTTAAAACCCATGCAGCCCAGGATCGAGTCATGTGGGCTCGCGGCTTACAAACCAAGGTTGCATCAACACCATGAAAGGAAACGCTATAATAGCTTACAAACTTTCCACATAAATATATGCTAAACAATAGTAAAATACGAGAAAGATTAACCATAAATCGAAATCGTTTCCGTGTCAACATTTCCACATAGTAATACAAGTAAATTTACACGCTAAAATCATATTTGAGGCTCACGGCCAAGAAGTAAAGAAAGAATTCATTAACATAGTACATATAAACAAATTACCTCTATCTATGCTATCACAGCAACGACATCCGATTCGCATGGTTAAAACAAAGCTCACGGCCATCCCCAAGTTAATTCACGGACAAGTAAACAAAACTGTAAATCACCATTAAACAACATTTCACCATTATTTTACATAGTCATGAATCATCAAGAGTGTCATTTCCAGCAATGGCATGGTTGTAAGCTAAACCCAATCTTTTAAATACCAAAACAATAATGTAAGTACAGATAGAAAAATACACAGATTCATAGCTTTTCTAATCTAGTGAGAGTATCCACGATAAAACCCCAACTTTGAATGCCCAAATTCATACCCACTGTAATTTATAAATAAAAACTACACAAACGCAATTCAAACAAAGTCACCATTGCAAGCAATGGCACGGAAACCATAAACATAGAGTCTTCATTAACCAACAAAATCATGCGCTTAAGCTACCAACCCAATATTATTACAGAGCAGAGTCATGACAGTTATGTCCCGAAGGTGCCAAACTTAAACACCATAAAACCCCAATACTTCATACACATCTCTGGTTTCTTTTAAATACAAACAGACCTATACACAGTCGAAACCATTAACCAAAGAAAGTATTCATTTCATTACAAAGACCGAGCTCAATTTTCTGTCAAATAACTCTATGCAGAGGTAACAAGTTCAAATCTTTGTTGGTACATGGCTTACCCGTGAAGGGTAACTCATGGATAGTTTGGTAGACACCACGACCAACGCAATGGGAACCCTGTCACCTGCAAATGAAGAAGAAGACCATGATTAGAAGTATACCAATCCTCCAACTGAAACAACAAGAAACAATTTTTCAAACCCAGGTAGAGAGATTACCTTTCCCAGGCGTAAATGCGAACCAGACCTCACGCAGTGACAAAAAAACTAGAGAGCCAAACAGAGCTTAACCATCGCAGTACCAAATTTCTCATTCATCCATGGTAGACCAAGCTTAGGGATTGATATCACCACATCCCAAGGAACATTTACTCCGCCACCATGTCCACCTCCAATGTCAAAATTTATCCCCATGCCTATAGTTTCATAAACCAAAAACATGACTTGGTATTGGAAACACTTTGTGCATTGAAACCCCATCATATGCATTTTTGACTTAGGTTAAATCCAAGATTCATGGAATATGGAATATGCCATGAATGACCCATTATACACATAACATATGGTATATAAACTTTAAATACATCATGGCTAAGTCTTATGACTTAAAACCTTCCACATACAGGTATGAAATTATTCAAATTATGTTTAATAAAAATCGAGTATAGGAACAAGTTCATAAGGTCTTAGAACCATCATAATAATGATAACCAGTTAGACGTAGGTATAATCAAACCCATCCATGCATAAACGATAATGCTGACAATGGAAATAAGAATCGCTAAGATAGGACAATGGTCCTTTTGTCATCCAAAGCAGTGAAGTAGTTTAGCTTAGGTAGCATGTCATTGTTTAACTATCATAGCAAGTTTCCGCCACCTAATGAATCTGCACAAAATGAAGAATAGTTGCATAAGTTCAACATGAACTAAGTAAACCCTATAACGTCAAGTCAAACTAGTTACCTCTCCAAGTGATCCTATAATGGATACAAGTCCCGCCACTCCACCCCTTGACAATTATAGGTTAAGTCAGGACTTTCCATAAACTAGTAAACAAACTTATAACTAGCAAGTAAGCTATAAACTGAGCACACATACATGCACATGCATGAGAAGAAATAAACTAATGATCAGTGTAATCATCTAAATCAGATGAAGTAACTTAAAACACAATATAGAATTACATTAATAACCACATCGAGAAAACATCTAAGAAAGGGTAAGAACAACATACAACATTTTAGTTTCGCAAAAAATGTTCTACACATTCCACAAAAGATAAATTAATGTCGAGTTCATGTAGTAACTAACTAGCCTAATAAAAAAATTTATTTTCAAAATTTGGGGACATTACAAAATCAGATCCCAGTTTCAACACTAAGAGACCTAATGGGCGTACCTGACATTCGTTGCAAAAAATAAAGTATGTTTTAAATATTTTGTTAACGAACAAAAAAAATTCTTGTTATTAAAAATTTGCAATTGCAGGATTAAAAGAACAGTTCAGATCATGAACAGAGAAGAGGACAACATCCAAAAAGAAGGTTGAATACCCCCACCCAGGAAGTATAACTCGTGGTGGAACTAAATTCTGATATACTCAAAACCATAAAAAGTCTTTAAGTTGACTTACAGAGTTTCAAAGATGATAATCTGAATGAAAGAAAGGAACATCAGGAAATTAATGAAGCCTTGTTGCAGAACATGAAGGGAGGAAGCCCGCAGGGAAAACCCACTCATTCAACCTATTGAGGCCTAGAAAATTGCGAGTAACAACAGTTAGGGATTCTCCCTAATAAACGTTCCCAACTAGCCCGTTACTGTTTGGTATGGGGAATCCATCCGATTTACGGTCCGACAACTGTAGGTCAAGTAACAAACTAAAATGTTTTACCGGTTACGGCCCGGTCCACCATGTATATTTTTAGTTTTTTGTGTTTAAGTTATGATGTGCAAGTGCCTATCTAAAAATGCAGATTGATAGAGATAACGAGTAGTATCACAATGTGATGCGCAGGTTCTTACCTCTCGTCTTAACTCTCTCGCATCTAAATCACACACAGCAAGAAACTAAATTTAACTAACTAACCTATCCCTAGCGAGCAAAATTATGAGTTATCAATGAGTAATGTATTTCTGCGCATGCATTAAGAAAAAATACAAATAGTTGTTACTTATTTCAAAACACATGAACATTAATAGAAATATGAACAACAAGATAGCTTATTGTTTATGACAACCTTCATTACTCACAGTGGAAATTTCATAGAATTAACTAGAGTGCATTCATAACATAAACAAAGATTCAATGAGTTAGAACGTTCTCATAGTTAATGGACATAAGCTGAAAATAAAATAGTTCACATTCAACTGATCCATAGCAAAGCATTTGAAACATTCCACCAAACATTCTCCCGCAGAAACTTGTAATTATTTATTGTAAAAGGAATTAGTTCTTCTTACAATATACTCTCACAAATGGCCTGTGAAATAAGTCCCTCTCACATCTAAACTCTCTTATATTTATACACAAAAAAAAACCTTTGGGCTTCCTCAACCTTTCAGTTCCAAAATTTTGTCTTGTAGTGTGTGCTCATAATTTATACAATATGTTACATTTTAAATTAAAATTTAAGAGCACTTTATGAAGAGGGACCAGCTTGGTCGCTGATGAACTTTTTCCAAGCCTCGGCCTCTACTGCTATCGATCTGCTCAGTAATCTGTTGGTATTTTTGAGATCCTGTTAATCTCATACCCTCATTTTCTTCTTCTCTTTTCTTTATCTCTGCTTCTTCATTTCTCTTTCTCTTCCTTCCTTGCTACCTCCTATGCAGCTCTCTTTTGCTTTTGTCTTTTAGACATATCTTCTTTACAGCAATCACCTTGTCATAAAAATAGCATGTTCTTAGACCATTTAGATTTTACCAAAATGACAAAAACTGTATGAGTCTATTTACCTCCTCCATATGCATTCTGTAAAATAAACTATACACAGTATTAATGCATGAAAAGAAAAAAATTGACAAGGAAAAGAAAATCCTATAAGTTGTGTCTCGAAATCTTCTAAGTCCACACTCTGTAACCAAAATCACAACCCTGATGGAATAGATTCCTCCTCTTAATCCAAGCCGCCTCTGAACTAACTCTAAATCCTCCGATAAAAGCATGAACTACATTTTCGCTACTCCTAATCTCCAAAACACCAGACTTTGTACTGTGCTCCTCATCGTATATAATCCCTTGGTGAAAAAGAGTCGGCGGGAAAAAACCTTATCGACGGTAAAGACCCTATCAGCGGTCAGAAGCACTAGACGTTGGGAGAATAGTTCACTAGATAGCCACAATGGCAGGCATGAAACCTAATGTGGGTTCTGCGGATCAAAAACCCGTCGGCAGTCGAAATCTCTAAACACTATGCGTCGGCAACTCAAACCTCAACACTACTGCAGTGTCAATGATGCCAACGACTATTATCGCGGTGATTGTGTATCGATGATCAGAACCATTAACAAATAACTCCCATAATGCAGTCATGACAAGATATAAAAAGAACCATTCGACTTACTCTATCTGCGATCGGAGAGACTAACCACTACAGCATCAGACCTTCAAACCACAACATTCTCTGCAATGTCGGCGATAAAAAAAATATTATTGCGACTTAAAAGGTATCGGAGCTTAGACGTCTAAGTTATCGGCAATCGGAGAGACTAATCACTATAGCATCAGCGATCGGAAACACTATTATTTAGGTCACTTATCAATTTTCCTCTGAAACATCGGCGAAGTCGAGGAGAAGTCCTCCGATCCACTCTTGAAACTCGGTCCAATGGCGATAAAAAACAAATCATTGGCAGTCAAAAGGTTTAACAATAAATCAACAAAGGAGGTAACGGCCATGGATCCGTGAGAAAAGAATTGTCCATTGGGATGTGCATGGTTTTCCTTCTGAAATGGTGGCCGCATAGAGCACTAATGCCTCGATTCCTTCATCAATAGACTTTTGACAGCGATAAACGAAAAAACATTAATTGTTCAAATAAAATGAAAGGCTTTTCGGCTGGGCGACAAAAATATTAGTTCATTCAACTTCCGACACAGCAGAAACAAACAGTCAACTCATCATCCGACCTCCAACAACGATAAATAAAATCATCAAAAATTAGACCTTAAGCTCCGAACAATAAAACAAAAACTCCACAGTATTTATGCATTGGCTAGACAACGACATTGCTATATTATTCAAATCTCAAAACTAAAGAAAAACAATTGGCCTTACTTCTGACTTCAAAAACTCAAAATTTATAGTAGATGACAAACAGGTTTCAGGAAACCAAACAATCCTAGGAAAGATAAAATCAAAAGGAGGGTCCAAAATTTGAAAAATTGGGAAAAAAGGTTGTAGCTGCAACAATTGGCGACTACCTAGTGAACACATATCTCTGGACAATATATTCCTTGATCAATAGATTTGTTTTAACAATAAATACCAACATGTTGAATTCTTCTAGATGTTTGGATTTCCCAAATGGAAGATGTATGTACTTTTAATCATTGATGATAGTCCAATTTAGGGAAAATGGAAACCAAGATTTCAAAGTCTAGATAACTCTTTTGAGGCCAAGAATATGAGTTTCATTTTTTACCTCTGTCTTCGGGTAGCTCCCAGCTTGGACACCACAGGATTGTAACATATGGTAAATAGAAATAATCGTGTGTTCCTCGTTCCCATGCCATTTTGCACTTTTGTGCTTTTCGACTTTTGTCCTTTCTTTTAAGTCCTCCTTCTTTGCCTTCTTTCTGAAATTTTTAATTCAGGTTCCTCTATCCATAGTGTCCTTTTGTGTGAGAGATGTATTTAATTTTCAGCTCATTGACAGAGAAGAACTTTGGCAATCATGTACTAATATGGTTCAGTACTTGTTTTGATGCATATTTCTTTTCTTATGAGATTTTGACTCTTATTCTCCTTTTGGCTTTTAATTCTTGGCATGGGATCATTTAAATATAATATACGATTTACCATGCTTCCTCTTCATTGGTCTTTTGTTGTCACCCCCTAAGACATTTTTAATGTGAGATGGATGGAGCCTCGAAATAGTATTCCAGACCTTTTAATCCTGAATTATTTTACAAGGATTAAGTAGGACTTCAATGTGTTCATAGCCATTTAGGAAAACTGCTAAACTAGAAGAAGAATTTTCAAATAAATCAATAGTACACAGTCTTATAATCAAGGATTTTAGTTAATCCAGAATTCTAATGAACTCCATGCAACCAAAAGTTGTGCATCTTTATTAAAATCAATTAAACCCTAATAAACCAAAATAAACACATAACAACAAAACAAAGCAATTAGTTTATTTATGTACAAGATAACCAAGAAATAAAACTCAAGACAAATAAAGTTTGAGAACTAAACCATTAACTGGTAAGTTCTCTTTCCACCCCCGTAAATCTAGCAACTTGTGAGTTGAGGGGCTAAGATTGGCTGCAATTTGAAAAGGCCTACCCATTATCTAGTTCTACCGAACTTGAATTAAAAACTACATTTGAAACTAAATCTACTATTTTACAGTCAATCTCATCAGCCCATGAAAATCGAAGGAGATCGGGCTGGGTGTCTGGTGTACTGCTGGCTTCTTCAGCTTGGTAATTTCCCGGTTCCAATTCAATGAAGTAATTTCCCAACACAGAATTCACTGGTTCATTTTTTCCCTCCAACTGAGTAACATTGTACTTCATCTAAGGCTCTCTTAATATTTTTTATCTGATTGGGACTTCCCTTATGAGGCAACCACAGATGTGACCAATCTGATGCGAAGTATCCATCTAGCCTTCCAGGCCAGTCTCAACTCAAAACAAGTCCATAAACATCAGGTATGTCTGCTAATACAATATTGATGTACTGACATACCTTCTCATTTGCAGATAAGCAAATTAGAACATCTTCCATTTCTCCTATTACTTTCACAGTTGTCTTTTCTAATTGAATAACCTGCCAAGTGGATGGTTTAGGCTGTCCATCAATTCTCTTGCAGACTGAAAGTGGCATAACATTGATTGATGCCCCTGAGTCTACTAAACAGTTGTGCACATTATAGTTGAAAATCTCAAAATTTAGGAGAAATGATGGGGTTTTAAACTTAGACTTACCTCCCACACTTGCTTCAACAACTTCTTCCTCGGGTTGGTTGTTAGTGGGAAGCTCTTCTTCTGGTACTTCAAGTGCTTTTAAAAGTTTTTCTTTCTGCTGAGGTACATTACACATTTCAAATAATGAGATATTTTCCTTAGCCTTTTTAATGTCTTCCACAATATCATACCCCATCTCAGGTGCTTTAAGATTCTTCTTAACATTATCAACCTTGTCTTCAATAGGATTAACAGGCATGTTAATTTCTTAGGATCTTGACTTGAAATGGTAAATTCAGGTATTTTATCAATTGTAGTGTTCTTTTGTATTTTCTTCATATTTTCTTGAAGTTTCTTGATCTTTGGAAGTATTGAATTGTCTTCTTTTAACAAACTCTGACTTCTTGTTGTCACATTGGTTTCTTATGTTTCCTCTTGTTTCAGAGAATCTTCCTCTTATGTGTCAAACATTGAGACACATTCCCAAAAAACCAAAGTATCCTCCCCTTGTTTTTCTATAGATTGATTATCTTTTTCTTTACCTGTTTCTGTAATTTTGGAATCCAATAATTGATTCATGACCAATGTCATAGAATTTATCCATTGGGGGAAATTCTTCTCAAAATGAGGCTGCTGATAAAAAGTGCAGAAAATATCCATGCCTACATCAGTTAAATTCATTGCTGCAGGACTATGTGGAGGAGGCTTAGGCTGACTGTTGTCTTCCCTTTCCTTATAATAAGGCTTATATGATTTGTGAGCCTCTATTTCTCTCTCTAAATCTATCACTGTTGGATAACTTTTGCATCATCTTCAACATCCCTTCAAAATCCTGTGACCACTCATCCTTAGGCTTAGTCAGTAATAAATGTTTTTTGCTTCCAAAAGTCTTTTCTCCTGACTGCTGAGGATAATTTTCTATGCTTTCCAACTCAGCCTCCACTTTCTAATCTTCTTCATAAGTTTATGCTAATGTAGGTCTCACTGATCTCTTGGAAAACATGGCTAGATCAGGCCCAAGGGCTGAGGTATAGTATTCTATCAGAGCATTTTCAGATGGCTTATTTAATGCAGTAAATTTGTTTAGGTATGCAGCAAATCTTTGAGTGAAATCATGTACTTTTTCTTTTATTTCTTTCTTTAGAGCACATAACCCCTTCATCAAGGCTACATGATTTTTCTGAACTACATATTTACTTATAAACATTCTCTCAAATGTGTTCCAATCTGTGATTGAATTTGTAGGAAGTGCAAAATACCATGAGGCTGCTTTTCCTTTCAGAGCGTGGGGAAACAATTTGCACACTACATCTTCATTCTCCCCAGCTCGTAATCCTTCTATAGCCAACTAAAAACTTTGTAAATGATCAACTACCAAAGCTCCTTCACCTGGTTCAAACTTGGGCAACATCTTGTCAAAAGCTTGAGGCAAATCATGCAAGGGAGGTGTCAAATTTAAAGGTGACCTAGCTTTCCAAGTAGGTGGTGGAGGTGGTTGGTTTGCATTTACATGAGCCATGATTCTGAGTGGAGAATGAGGTGGTGACTGAACAAGGGTCTGACCAGGTGAACAGTAAGGTGAATCTGGGTCCAACTGATTCAAAGGTTGGTCAACTTCTTATAAGGCTTCTTCTACCAGTTCTTCAAGATCTTCTACCAACACTAAGTCTTCTAATTTAGGGCGATCTTTCTTCTGATATTCTGTTGAGGCCTGGAAATTCGCAGGCAACAACAGCAAGGGATTCTCCCCAGTCAACGTTTCTAACTAGCTTGTGACTGTTTGGTATAGGGAATCCGTCCGGTTTACGGTCTGGCTACAGTAGGTCAAGTAACAAAACAAAGGTTTTACCGGTTGCGGCCCAGTCCACCGTGTATGTTTTTGTATTTTTGACTTAAAGTATGATATGCAAATGCCTAATTAACAATGCAGGGTGATAAAGATGCAAAGAGCAGTCACAACGTGATGCGCAGGTTCTTACCTCTCGTCTTAGAACTCACAAGCATCTAAATCACATATGCAAAAATAAAGTAAAACTAACGATCTATCTATCTATTCCCGGGGAGCAAAATTGTAACTTTTTTATGAGTAATGTGAATTGTGCATGCATTATAAGGAGAAATTACAAATAGGTGATATTCCTTCCTACAACACATGAACGATTAAAGATATTTAGACAATCAGATAGCCAATTGTTTATGAACAGCATACATTACTCATGGTGGTAATTCCACAGAATAAACTAGAAATCATTCAAACAAGAACATAGGCTCTAAGAGTTAGAACGATCTCATAGTTAATGGACAAAAAAAGCTGAAAAAACGAAATAGTTCATCTTTCCGCAATCCACAGTATAACATTTGAAAGTCCCACCAATCTTTGTCCAACAGGAAAACAATAATTCTTTATTGCAAAAAAAAGTAGTTCTTCTCACAATATCGCTTTACATGTCTAACTGGGAAAAATCCCCTTGTTCTTCTCAGTCTCCTATATTTATACAAAAAGGGTGAAACTGTTGGGCTGCCCACAAATAAACCTTAGGATTCCCAACTTTTCGCCTCCCAAAATTTTACTTTCCTCTAATGTTTACAAAATTGTTACATACAAAAGTGAATGATTATTCACGAGGAGGGCCCAGCTTGAGTATTTAGGACTTTCTTCCACGCCAAATCCTCAAAGGCAATGCCTTCAAACGTGCAAGGTTCCAAAAACTGAATGTTTATCTCAAACTTTGCAGCCTGGTTCTTGATGGCCTCAATTCTGGCCGCACTTAAACGAAGCTAATCCTCCAATAGCTGCACACTGATGGTGGAATGATCTACTTCATCTCTTAAGACCTGGTCATCAAGGGCTTCAATGTGCTATATTTTTGCTTCCTCCTCTTGATACCTCTTCTGCAAAATCTCCACAAATGAGTTGTGGTATGAAAAAACATCAAGCCTCTGCTCAGCTTCTACTTGGCACCAATTATGGGTAATCAGGAGCCTTCTGAATAATTTTGTGCATGCTCCTTTAGTCTTTCTCACAGCCTTTTTGAAATCTTCTGCTGTGTTTATAGCAAACTCTACTAAGTCAAAATCATGCTTCAGGGCCTATCGATCTTTCGAGGGAAACTCTGCAGGAGTTTCTTCATTATTTTCCAGCCTTGCCATTCTTGTTGTTAGGACTTCCAAGATGTCCTGAGATCTATCAACAAAATAAGAGGAAGTCTCCAAAATTTCCTCTAATCGGCCGTCTATTTGCACAACTTTGCATCTCTCTTCTTCTATGGCGGTTTGCAGCTGCAGCATCTTGGCCTTTTGTGCCAGCACATGCTCCTTGAAGGGTTGTAGATTGACCTATTGCTCTTTTGCTGCCTCTAAAGTGGTTGTTAGAGAAGAGATCTACTCTTGAAGTTGCCTCTCTTGTTCTTGAGCTTGCTTCTCGTTTTCCTCCCAGGTGGTTTTTTGCAGCTCTAAGTCTTCTATCCTTCCCAGTAGTTGTTCCTTCTCCACCCTTAGCTCTTGATACTCTTGCTGCACTCCCTCCATACACTCTTGTGCAGTTTCACTAGCTTGTCTCTTTGCTTGGAGGAGATGCAGTTCATCCTTTGAAGACCTTATCTCTTTTTTCATGTCCTCATATTTCCTCTTCAGCTTATTGCTTTCCTCCCTCTCCTTTCTCAATGTGTCTTTCAATTGAGCAGAGGACTTCTTGGATTGCTCCAAGTCTATCATAATCTTGTCCACATTATCTTCCGAAGCGTGAATGAGTGCAGCTCAGGATCTAATGGTGAATCTTGGATCTCGGTCTGTTCCAAATACAACGAGCGTGTCCATTATCATTTTCCCGGGCATACCTCCCGTGTCAACCTTCCTTTCCGTTCTCTTCACTATCCTCTTTGTCTCCTTGTCATAGAAAATAGTGTTAAAATCAGGTATTTCTTCCCCTTTCTTGTGTTCAAAGGGGACCAGTTTCAGTGTAGGGACCACAGACTATCCAGGTATGCTGGCAGCTGGTACTTCTGGGTCCTGAACCTCAGGGTTCTCCATGTCCTGGGTCTGTCCTCCAGCTGTGTCCAAGGCTGACTCTTCTGTCTTTGTCTGGGTCAGCTTTAACCTTTCTGCTTCTTGTTTATGAAGCTCTTCATCAAGCTTTCTTTTCTTTTCTTCTTCTTCATTCCTCGCATCTCCTTCTGCCTTTTTGGTTGCTTCTTGGGCAACTCTTCTTTTTTCTTCTTCTTCTCCCTACAACCACCCTGCAGCTTCTTGGGCCATCCTTTGGGCTTCCTCATTTCTTCTCTTGGCTTCTTCCTCAGCTTTTGCTTGTTCATCTCCCTTCCCACCTTTGGTGGTGATCTTCTTTTTGAACCTTCTCCTTAAGGCTGTTATATTCAACGCACTGCAGAAGACAAATTCTTCTCTATCCCAATGGTGGGTGTATTCAAAATGTACGTTGTTTTCTTTGCAATGTTCAACTACTTTACTACGGGAGTCATTTCTATGGAAGGGCATCTCACCAAAATTAAACATTTCCAACTCTTCTACAAACTCATCTGCTTTCTTCACTCTGGTAAACCTATAACTTCCTAACTTGAAAGGCAAAGGGGGATAGGTATCCTTCTTATGTTCAAATAGAAAACTCCCAATGCCATCCAGGAATACCTGCCTAACTGCCTCTTTATGAATGATGTATTCCGTGGCATATTTTGGCAGTAGGGAGGGTGCTCTGAAGCCTCCAAACATTCTGAAGTAGAGGCCATCCTTATTCAAGTAGTGATCTGCATACTCTTCAATTACCTGCAATGCCTCTTCTGACATGCAGTCGCATTCCTTCAGAAAAATGAGAGTATACAAGGGCATGATGAAGTGTTCACAGACCTCTCAGTAATGACTATGGTATTTGTGTGCCCATAGTGGCTTATATGCAGAATAAACATGCATCCTCTCCCTGTCCCAGATGCATATTAGACCGGGGAAAGGTTGATTGCACAATATACAATCAACAAGTATGGAACTCATGTAAAATTCAGACCTCTTTTGGGACACTCCTCCCAATGCTGAGGCCATACAAGCTGAAAGACTGTTTGATACTATGTTGTCCCAGTTGAAAATGGTCCCCTAGGTGGCAACATAAAAAATAATAGGTATCCACTCCAGTTTGAAGCTCTTGCCATGCGCTCTTCCAAAAATTATGTTAAGCATTAAGGAAATGAACCTGTATGGGGCCCTTAAGCTTGTTGTGTCATACTCTCCCGTAGCCCTGGTTCTGAAACGATTTCTAGACAACAACATTCTTTTAAGGATCTCAACAAGGTCCATTCTAATGTTTCTCAGCCAATCATCAGACAAAAATACTTGTGCTTCTGGCAGGTGGTAGGCCAGGGCTGCATATCCTGGGCTATAGGCAGCATAGCCTTGTTTGTCAACATTCTTCAGGATCATAGTGGTTACATCTGCCTGAGGCAGAATCCAACCAATCACTTCAGAGCATGGGAAAAGCTCTGGTCTTGTGGAAATATTCATCAGTGAAGATCTCTCTATATTTGCGTATATACCTTCTTCTTCCAAGCCCATATCAGGAACCTCTCGGTGCGTGATCAATCTATATATCTCTCCCCATTGGTACTCGGGATGCACACCAGATATGCACTTGGTGTCCTCATAGATGAATTCGGTTTTGGTGACAACTTCCACATTGGGATCCTCCTCGACCATAGGGGTCTTCTTCTTTTGCCTCTTCAACATTTTGAGTTCGAATCCTCCTGCCATATATGAAACTATCATCATTAGACCCTTTGCTGCTAAGTTGAAAACATGGAGACAGCAATGTGTAGTGTTTCAATTCATCTATGTTAAACATGACAGAAGTTAGTTAAATGAAGAAAAATGTGCAAGCCAACATCGCTGTCTAATACCGAAACAATTTTATCAACAAATCTCGAGTGGGAACAAACCTACATTAATATGAAGAACACTCAGGTTAACTGCGCGTGCCATGATCATCGTGCCGTGGGGAATGAAAATGGGAATTATTCAAGCTTTCAGCGGTGCGCTTTCAGAAAAGAACATTGCATGTGCAATCTATTGTCCATATAACTATATGCAGTGATATATCCCCCTCCACCGGCTTGGGTTCGAAACCGACTGTGAACCGGGTGCGTGGGACAATGCGGTGAAACGTGACTGGTCTGAAGGATACGGGCAGCATGAAAGGGGGGCAACCAGTTTAAGCATCCCCAAGAGGGGCCATAAAACCTTCTGTTGTCGACCTATCATCAAAGGGGAAGATTGGCGCAGACAGCGTAATGGCCGTCTGCACCAAACCCCCCCATTCACTAAGCGCAGGGTTGCATAACAAAAGGCCGTGGGAAAAACTACTCTGTGGGTCAAAACGCCCACACTAAAAGTCACAATACGAACCCCCCCACTATATATGCATGTAACTAATGGGGCCAAGGGAAAAAACGGCCGTGGAAAAACCCAACCGTAGAAAAACCAACAAGAAGCTCGAACGGAACGGGATAAGGAGACAAGATCCTACTGGAAACACTGCGTGAACAGCGGGAAGAAGGCGGTCAAGCTTCCACAGTTGAGCCACCTGGAAACGTGGGTACCGACAACGGGGTCCTTGCGAGCTCGGGAGGACGACAGCACACGAGAGCGACAGCGAGCGACAGTTGGAAATAGAATAGAATAATAAACCCTGTTCAACCCCATATATATATATATATATATATATATATATATATATATATATATATATATATATATCGACAAACATAAAAGGAGGGTAAAATATCGGACGACGAAAAACTATGGATCGGAGGACGCGAGGGTAATTTCTTCCGCAACGTCGGGTGGCCAAACCACTAATCTATCCACTGAGATATCCGGGACAAAAATAATAGCATGTCGGAGCTTATTAAAAATCGAAGCGATAGCAGAAAAGGGAGCCGCAACGGCGGAACCATAAAGGACATCACGCCCCGCCATGTAAAGTCTTCATCGGAAGATAAAACAACTAAACGGCCGGAAGGATAGTGACTTTTTCATCCGCAACAGTGGAAGCCCACAATTCAAGGATCGGCGACAACAACAAGGCGGGGTTAAAAAATCAAAGCGATGATTGGGAGACTTCATAGTGTGCCGCCCACAACAGCGGAGAACAAAGTAACAACATGTTCCGACTTGAAACCAAAAATCAACCGACTTAGCCAAATACATCGAAGAAGAATACGAAACCAAAACTGATTATTTCTCCGCAATGGCAGGGTTGCAAGCAAATGCTCTTCCGACTCACAAACTTGAAAACGCTTTCTAAGGTAATGAAAAATCAAAAACAAGCAGTGGATCATTTCAAGCATCAGGAAAACCTTTGTGAAGAATTATTAATCCAAATCAAAGAAGCAAATCAAACTAATATATGCAAGAAGAGGGTCCCGAAATTTTTTGAATTTTGGGAAAATGTTGTAGCTACAACATATTCTCTTCTAGGTAAGACAGAAATGATAGGTAATCCTCCAATATTTTTCACATATGCCCTTGTAATTCTTCTTAAATCATCAACCACTTCATTATCTATAGGATACAGATACCCTTTCTCTTTATCTTCAGGATTGGATTTGTGAAACCAACTACTTTCATAACTTTCACCGGTGGAGTGATTTCGAGGAAATGAGTTTCCTCGACCAGCCATGCACTGGTGTCCCTCCTTCTAGCGCCAAAAACTATTGAGGCCTGGAAAATTGTAGGTAACAACAGTTAGGGATTCTCCCCAATAAACGTTCCCAACTAGCCCATTACTATTTAGTATGGGGAATCCCTCCGGTTTATGGTTCGGCTACTGTAGGTCAAGTAACAAATTAAAATGTTTTACTAGTTACGGCCCGGTCCACAATGTATATTATTAGTTTTTTGTGTTTAAGTTATGATGTGCAAGTGCCTTTCTAAAAATGCAGATTGATAGAGATAACAAGGAGTGTCACAATGTGATGCGTAGGTTCTTACCTCTCATCTTAACTCTCTCGCATCTAAATCACACACAGCAAGAAACTAAATTTAACTAACTAACCTATCCCTAGGGAGCAAAATTATCAGTTATCAATGAGTAATGTATTTATGTGTAAGCATTTAGAAAAATTACATATAGTTGTTACTTATTTCAAAACACATGAACATTAATAGAAATATGAACAACAAGATAGCTTATTGTTTATGACAACCTTCATTACTCACAATGGAAATTTCATAGAATAAACTAGAGTGCATTCAAAACATGAACAAAGATTCAACAAGTTAGAACAATCTCACAGTTAATGGACATAAGCTGAAAACGAAATAGTTCACATTCAACTGATCCATAGCAAAGCACTTGAAACATTCCACCAAACTTTCTCTAGT
Organism: Pseudotsuga menziesii; assembly: GCA_001517045.1. Lineage (NCBI taxonomy): Eukaryota > Viridiplantae > Streptophyta > Pinopsida > Pinales > Pinaceae > Pseudotsuga > Pseudotsuga menziesii. The sequence continues at coordinate 85,253 of LPNX010396696.1, read as the reverse complement.
AGAAACTTGCAATTCTTTATTGTAAAAGGAAGGAGTTCTTCTTACAATATACTCTCACAAATGGCCTATGAAAGAAGTCCCTCTTACATCTAAACTCTCCTATATTTATACAAAAGAAAAAAAAACCTTTGGGCTGCTCCTTGATGACCTTTGGGCTTCCTCAACCTTTCAGTTCCAAAATTTTGTCTTGTAGTATGTGCTCATAATTTATACAATATGTTACATTTTAAATTAAAATTTAAGAGCACTTGATGAAGAGGGACCAGCTTGGTCGTTGATGAACTTTTTCCAAGCCTGGGCCTCTGCTGCTATCGATCTGCTCAGTAATCTGTTGGTATTTTTTATATCTTGTTAATCTCAGACCCTCACTTTCTTCTTCTCTTTTCTTTATCTCTGCTTCTTCATTTCTCTTTCTCTTCCTTCCTTGTTTCCTCCTCTGTAGATCTCTTCTACTTATGTCTTTTAGACATATCTTCTTTACAGCAATCACCCTGTCATAAACATAGCATGTTCTTTGACCATTTAGCTTTTACCAAAATGAAAAAAATTGTATCAATCTATTTACCACCTTCATATGCATTCTGTAAAATAAACTATACACAGTATTAATGCATGAAAAGAAAAAAAATGACAAGGAAAAGAAAATCTTGTAAGTTGTGTCTCGAAATCTTCTAAGTCCACTGTCTGTAACCAAAATCACAACCCTGATAGAACATATTCCTCCTCTTAATCTAGGATGCATCTAAAATAGCTTGAAATCCTCTGATAAAAGCATGAACTACATTTTCGCTACTGCTAATCTCCAAAACACCAAACTCGGTACTTTGCTCCTCATCCTATATAATCCCTTGGTGAAAAAGAGTCGACAAAAAAAAACCTTATCGGTGGTAAAAACCCTATCGACGGTCAGAAGCACTAGACGTCGGGAGAATAGTTCACTAGACAACTGCAACGGCAGGAATTAAACCAACTATGGGTTCCGAAAATCAAAAAATCGTGGGCAGTCGGAAGCTCTAAACACTATCCGTCGACGACTCAAACCTCAACACTTCCGCAGTGTCGGCGATGCCAACAACTATTATCACGATGATTGTGTATCAGTAATCAAAACCATTAACAACTATCTCCCACAATGCAGTATCGGTGAGATATAAAAGAACCATTTGACTTACTCTGTTGGTAATTGGAGAGACTAACCACTACAGCATCAGAACTTCAAAACACAACATTCTCTGCAATGTCGGTCATAAAAAAAAAATTATTTCCACTTAAAAGGAATCGAAGCTCAGACGTCTAAGTTATAGACGATCGGAGAGACTAATCACTATAGCATTGGCGATCAAAAGCACTATTCTTCAGGTCTGTTGGTAATAACTCCCAATTCATTGTATTACATAGCCAAATGCAAATATTTATACAATTTACAAGACAGTTGAGTTTCACCTCTCGCCCAGCCTTTTCGGCTTCCTACATCAGTTTTATTTATTTATTTACAAAGTATATAATCCCTACAGGTTATATTCTAACAATCCCCCTCTTAATCCGAAGGGGTGTTCGTAAGTCCGAGCATGTTTCTGAATCTTTCAAACTTTTCTCGTCCAAGCGCTTTGGTGAAGATGTCTGCAACTTGATCATTTGTGGAACAATGTCGAAGATGGACTGTCTTGGCCTCTACATGATGTCGAATCAAATGATACTTTGTGTTGATGTGTTTGGTTCGATCATGGAATCTAGGATTCTTAGCCAGCTTGATTGCAGAAGTATTGTCGACCAACAATGGAGTGGAGTTCTCTTGTTTTTCTTGCAAATCTTCAAGTATCTTCCTAAGCCATACTATTTCTTTCGTTGCTTCAGCTACAGCCACATATTCTGCTTCTATTGTTGAATCTGTCAGAACTGATTGTTTGTGTGATCTCCATGAGACAGCTACTGATCCAAGACTCATAGTGTATCCAAAAGTTGATACTCCTGTCTCCTTATCGCCATCAAAATCTGAGTCTGAGTACCCAATAAGTTTGAAGTCATCCACTTTAGAGTACTTGAGTCCAACTTCTTGATTCCCCTTCAAGTATCTTAGAACCCTCTTTGCAGCTGACCAGTGTCCTTCACAAGGTTTATGCATGAACCTTGAAAGTATGCCAACAACATAAGAAATATCTAGTCTAGTTGTTGTAAGGTAGATAAGACTTCCTACAAGTTGTCGATACTTGGTCGCATCTTCAAATTCTTTTCCTTCGCTTGATGTGAGCTTCATTTTCTGTTCCATTGGAGTAGATATAGGATTGCAATCTATCATGCAAATTTTTTTTAGTAGTTCTCCAACATATTGTTTCTGAGATAGGAATATGTACTTAGGATGTTGAGTGACTTCAATTCCTAAGTAATAGTGGAGATGTCCCATATCTATCATTTCAAAGATCTTTTTCAAATATTTCTTTATGGATGATATATAGCTCTCATTGTTCCCTGTCATCAAAAGATCATCTACATACACCACAAGATACACAAAAGATCTTCCAACTTTCTTTATAAACAGTGTTGCATCATCAAGATCAAAATGTTCGAAATTTAACTTCAAAAGATGCTCGATTAACTTTTCATACCATGCGCGAGGTGCTTGTTTTAGGCCATACAAGGATTTGACAAGATTGCATACCTTTTGTTCTTTTCCTTTCACAACAAAGCCTTCTGGCTGAGACATGAAGACATTCTCTTTCAAGTCTCCATTCAAGAAAGCAGTCTTTACATCCATTTGATGAACTTTCCACCCTTTCTGAGCAGCTAAAGAGAGTAAGGTTCGGATGGTAGCCCATTTTGCTGTAGGAGAAAAAGTTTCTTCATAGTCAATTCCTTCTTTTTGTGCATAGACTTTTGCTACAAGCCTCGCTTTGTGCTTGTCAAGTGAGCCATCTAATTTGTATTTGTTCTTGTACACCCACTTGCAGCCAATTGGTTTGGTTCCAACTGGAGGGTCAACCAGCTTCCAAGTTCCATTCTTCATGAGTGCATCATACTCATTTTGCATAGCTTCTTTCCACTCAACACGAGTAGAAGCTTCTTCAAAGGAAGTTGGTTCAAAGTTAGCAGATAAATTAAATTCACAATCAAATGATACATCCATGTCATCACCTAAATTATCTGCTTCTCCTCCATGTCTTTTTGAACTTCTCATTCCCGTCTTTCCAACTTCATCTGGATGGACACTTTCAAGTGTCTTTGTGGCCCATTTAGGAATCTTCCGTGATGGTCCTGGTTGATCAGCTGGTGGTGCTTCATCATTGATTGAGAGTCTTTCAATTGTCTCAATCACATCATCCAGTTGAACCTCTTGTTCAAGTGAAGTAGCAGGAACTTCTTCATGCGGGGGAGTTGGTGCTTCATATGGAAATTCCAAAGGTTGATCCAGAATAGGAATCCCCCCTTCAAGATTTGGAATTTCATATTCATTTTCATAATAGTTCTTTGGATGAGGATAATTTTCCAGATGATCAAGATGTCTCTCAATGGTATGGTCATTTTTATTAGTTTCAAGAAAAATGACATCTCTGGAAATAACAAATTTCTTGTTTACCTCATCATACAAATGGTATGCCTTGGAGTATTCTTCGTACCCCAGGAAAATGCACTTTCTGCTTCGAGCACCAAGCTTGTTTCTTTGCTCCTTCGGAATCAAGGCATAACAGGTGGAACCAAAAACTCTGAGATGCCTAACTGAAGGGAGATGGCCAAACCACATTTCATGTGGAGTCTTGTTATCAAGTGCATTTGATGGACTTCTATTTATCAAATATGCTGCACATTTTACTGCATCCCCCCAAAACATTAGTTTTACATTCTTGAAAAACATCATTGAGCGAGCCATATTCATTATGGTTCTATTCATTCTTTCTGCTACACCATTTTGTTGAGGATTGTAGGGAATGGTAGTCTGATGTGCAATTCCATGTTGACGAAGATAAGCTTCAAAAGGATTTGAAGTATATTCTTTTCCATTATCAGTACGAAGTGTACCAATTTTTGATTGTGCTTGTTTTTCAATCAATGCATGAAAGTCTTTGAATGTTTGAAATGCTTCTGATTTTGTCTTTAAACAGTATGTCCAGCACATTCTTGAGTAGTCATCAACAAATGTCATAAAATACTTGTTCCCATTTGCTGAAGGAGTTGGCATTGGGCCACACAAATCAGAATGCACTAGTTCTAATTTCCTACTTGCTCTGAAATTAGATTCATGGAATGGCAGCTTACTATGTTTCCCTAAAATACATGCTCCACATTTATTCTTCTCTTTAGGAATGGTGGGCAAGCCAAATACACCATTATTTCTCAACAAACGAAGACTGTTATAATTTAGATGACGAAATCTTGCATGCCACAATGAACTAGATGACATATTACCTTCTCCATGCTGAGAGAGGTAGGCATAGTTCTGAAATATTGCGGATGAACCCTTGAGCTTCAACAGCTTCCCATCTTCATATCTAGTCATGATGACTTGGTTGTCAGAGGACTTTCTTATTTCAACGATTCCATCAAACATGTGGATGGAATGGCCTTGCTGTCGAATCTCCACCAAGGACAACAAGCTTCTCTGCAACTCGTGAAGATAGAGAACGTTCTTCAACAAGAAATTAGGGAATCCAGGCATCTTCAGTCGAATGGTGCCCATTCCCTTTGGTTTAATACTTGACTTATTTGCAAAGTAAACTATGCCATCTATTGTTTCATTCAGTTCTTCAAAACAATCTTTTCTAAATGTCATGTGTGATGTTGCACCAGTATCAAGCAGCCAACAATCTTTATAATATGAAAGAGAAGTCATTTCATTAAGTCAAAGATTACAATGTGCAACAATACAAGAATCATAAGATTTACTAGCATCTTGGTCATCTTTCTTCTGGTTATGCTTGTCTTTGATGGAGTCCCATGAAGCCCAACACTGATCTGATGTGTGCCCAGTCTTTCCGCAATGATTGCACTGCAAATCTGATCTTTTGCTTCTGCCCCCTCTGCCTCTGAAATTTCTTCTTCCTCGTCCTCTCTTGCTGCAATCTCCCTTGGAAGGGTCTTTGGATTGGTCTTTTCTAGCTAGGGCAGCACCAATACTAGATGCCAAAGAGTGCATCTTTACAACTGTTAGTGTAATTTACAATAATAAACTTGATATGACAAAGAGAAAAATAATAACCTTGCAGGTCTACAGTCTCTGCCAAGGTGATTTATAGAGGTGATGGTGAGGGAGAGGCACAGCTCTCAAAGAAACACAGGATTAGAATTCTTTCAACACATATCCATGTAATTTACTTTAGAGTGTTGTTTACATGGACAATTCAAATCTTCATATGAAAAAATTACAATGATACCTCAATCATAACTGTAACTTGCCATTGTGATTGTCTAAATGATGTGGATCTGGTTCTGCAACTTTTCTTCTTTTGGAGCAGCTATAGCAACAGCTGCAAGCTTTCTTAGACCACTTGTGAATCCTTTTTGGGAATTCAATATGGTCAACCAGCTGCAACTTTTCTTCACAATATAATTTCTTTTATGCACCAACAATCTTTGCAATGATTTCTTGTAAGAAAAACCATATTTAAATCCATTAAAATGCACAGACAGAATGCCAATAATCGTTGTAGGGTTTCTGGTTTTGCAGTCTATTGCAACAAATAGGCTTACAATGTTGTGAACAAATTTTCTACAACCTCCAAGATTTTGAAAAGATTATAACAATTTCCTTTAAAATATAGTAATCACTCAATGAGAATAAACAAATACTTGCAGAATTTACCAACGCATAGAAATTAGGGCATAAATGAGGTTTTATGCACTTCCAAGCAATAGACTCGGCAGATGCACCAGACACACCAGACTTTGCAACTCATATATGGTGGAGTTACAAGCAAAGAAATAGGCTATTTTCACAATGGAGAATACAATTTTTCAAGAGATATCAACGCAACATACATTATTTCTCAGTCACTCTCCACGCAGTTGATAGGGCAGACTATAATCAACACGCAGTCTCCAAAATTCAACGCAGGCATACGCAGTCTCCTCAAGCACTATATCTCAGTCACTCTCCATGCAGTCTTTCATAGTAAATGGGTCACAGTATTTCACAGCTCCTTAACGCAGCATAGAGGACGCAGTTCTCACAATTCAGCAGGAAGCTCCACGCAGGTGTATGAGAGCATCAATCTTCAACAACTCTTTGTAGCCATGGGTATAACTCCCAGGCAGTCTTCAACAGGCCTTCAACGTGACTTCAGCCTTTAGCACTCTCTCATGAAATCGCAGCTCTAGATTTCAATTGCAAAGGGTCTCTATGCAGAAAAAATTAGGGTTTCCAGTCTTTCCAACACATCATACAACGATCATCATTCACCAAAAAACTCGCAGCAGAAATACTATGAAATCACAGCTCATATAACAAGCTCAATCTCCACGCTCTTGAATGGAGTCACTCAATCTTCAACGCAAGGTATATACACGCTGTCACAGGCCTCCACGCACAGCATTTACAGCTCCACGCACAGCATTCACGGGCCACTTTGAAAAATGTTTGCAGAATTTACGATGGGTAAATTTAGGGTTTTCGTATCCCAACGGTCAAATACAAACAACTTCTTCATTTAACAAAGTAGCAAGACCACAGTCTCTTCATTCTTCATAGATTTCGCAAAGGGGTGGCTCACGACCCTCCCAGATTGGACACAGACCTGGCACAGTTCAAAATCGCAGGTGGAGGATACTAGACTTCACAACTTCACACAGAAAAGGGAAAAACAACGATCTTCATTCTTTAAAGCGGTCGCAACAGCAAAAATACGACCTCGATCTCCAACAAATTCTGAGACTTGACTAGTCACAGTAACCCTTCCATATCGTTTTCCATCACGGATCCTTACATGAGATGCAACTGGCAGCATGTGAATTCTACCAAGTTTGAACAACAAATGCATGGATTCTTTGACAAATAGGTTATGGGTGAAGATAGAAGGTCACGACGTCAACACACAGCTCCATGCTGTATTCTGAAGGTGTGCAGCTCTCATTTCAATCGTAGCATAGCAAATATATCAGTCAATAGAACGAAAACAAAAGATTTATTCACCAACAGAAACCTGAAATCGATTCAGGATTTCTTCTCTATTTCTCAACGCATCACACAACACAGCATCAAAGGAGTGCTTCAACGCAGGGATCACAGCATATACAGATTCAGACTTAGGGTTTTGCTAATTCAAAAAATTTAGCAGAGAATAAACGCAGGCAGGAGGAGTAACGCATACACTGCATGCGACTCGACTGGCAGACTGATGGAGCAGTCTGGCAATGGACTGGCAAGCAGAATGCCAGGAATGGGCAGAATGGAAATAGGCAGGAGTTATGGCAGCGCTCTGATACCACTTGTTGGTAATAACTCCCGATTCATTGTATTACATAGCTAAATGCAAATATTTATACAATTTACAAGACGGTTGAGTTTCACCTCCCGCCCAGCCTTTTTGGCTTCCTACATCAGTTTTATTTATTTATTTACAAAGTATATAATCCCTACAGATAATATTCTAACAAGTTCACTTATCAATTTTCCTCCAAAACGTCAATGACGTTGAGGACAAGTCCTCTGATCCACTCTTGAAACTCGCTCCGGTAGAAATAAAAAACAAATCATCAGCAGTACAAAGGTTTAACAATAAAACAACAAAGGAGGTAAAGGCCATGGATCAGTGAGAAAAGAATTGTCCATCGGAACGTTCATGGTTTGCCTTCTGAAATAGTGGTAGGATAGAGGACTAATGCCCTGATTCCTTCTGAAATAGTGGTAGGATAGAGGACTAATGCCCCGATTCCTTCATCAATAGACTTCCGACAGCGATAAACAAAAAAACGTTAAGTGTTCAAATAAAACGAAAGGATTTTCAGCTGGGTGACGGAAATATTATTTCATTCAACTTCCGACACAGCAGAAACAAACAGTCAACTCATCATCTGACCTCTGACAGCGATAAATAAAATCATCAAAAATTAGACCTTAAGCTCTGAACAATAAAACAAAAACTCCACAATCTTTATGCATTGGATAGACAATGGCAGTGCTAGATTATTCAAATCTCGGACTAAAGAAAAACAATTGGCCTTACTTATGACTTCAAAAAATAAAAATTTATAGAAGATGACAGACAGGTTTTAGGAAACCAAACAATCCCAGGCAAGATAACATCAAAAGGAGGTTCCAAAATTTGAAAATTTGGGAAAAAAGGTTGCAACTACAACACAACCAATAGGTTCAAGAAACAACTCTATCATAAACGGGCCAGTAGCCCGAGAGAAGAAGGAAAAGAAGAACATACCCCTGAACCTCCAGAAATATATTGTCACAGTGCTTCTAGTGATGATTCTCTTTCTCCTTGCAGAAATAAACTAAGAGGTGATGACAATCTTCAATGAGAGTTCAGAAAAATAAAAGCCCCAACCTATGAAGGAGAGATAAACCATGGGAGAAAGATGAAGAATGGATTCTAGGTATGAGAAAATATTTTTGACTACATAACTACTCTAGCGAGATGAAGGCCTATCTAGCCATCTATAATTTAAATGGAAAAATAAGCTAGGTGGTGGAGAGACCTAAAACATACCAAGAAAGATGAGATAAGAAAAATCAGACGGATTAATTTCCATAAAAAAAAATCAGGAGAAATACATGTCGGAAAGGTTCTTCGACGGAAAGGTGAAAGAATTTCACTAATTACGGATGGGTTCCATGACTATGGATGCTTTCATTAACAAATTATTGGATCTGTTACATTTTGTACCTTACATAAAGGACAAGAAAGTGAAAATACAGAATTTTTTAGGATGTATTCCTCCCAAATTTCAGGAGAAGATTGAATTTGACATGCCTAAAACCTTGGACACCACCCTATACAAAGCTAGGCTTTGATATGAGCATGGATAGCTAAGGCAAGAGAACATCAACAAAAGCATAGACGAATCTAGGACCTTCTCAAACAACTGCAAACCGGGTTTCAACCTGCCACCATATAGAAAACAGAACAACAGCTTTCCAGCCAAAATGAACTTCAACAGAACAGGTACAAAGCCATATGTACCAGCATTGAATGCTAACAAACCAACAGAAAATGGGGGAGCCAATGTTGCCCCATTGCAAATCAAATGCTGGAAATTCCAAGAGCCCCATTATGCCTAATATTGTAAGAACAAGACCAATGAAGTCTTGCACAACTTACATGAAGAACCAACAATAGAGGACATAGCTGGAACACCATGGATTTATGCATCCTTGGATGGCCGACTAGAAGACCATCAGGCTACCATGGTTGAGATAGAAGGTAAGGTTTCCAACACTTATATTTCAATATTGATTGGCCCCGGTGCTTCCAGATCTATGTATCACCTAAAATTGTTGATGTATGTAAACTAGATAAAGTTAAACATGATAAAACCTGGTTGGTTCAACTAGCCACGGGTATGAAACGAAAGGTTTCTAAAATAGTTAAAGATTGTCAGGTAAACTTGAATGGTTCTCCTACTATAATAAACCTAAACATCCTACCCTTAGGATCATATGATATAATTATCAGCATGGACTAGTTGGAACAACACCATGTCATGCTCAATTTCTTACACAAGTCAATCTTGTGTACAGATAGCCAAGGGAATCTAATAAAGATTCAAGGAATATCTAAGAAAGTTTCTGTAAGGAAGATATCCACTTTACGTGAAAACAAGTTCATTAGGAAAGGCTGCAAGTTGTTTGCAGTAAACATCCAAGACATAGAAGATGAGGAGACCCCAGGATTACCTCCAAAACGAGACTTACATTTTTCCATAGAACTGACCCTGGGATCAATTCTGACTTCAAAATCCCCTTACTTCATGAGTGCACCAGAGTTGGTGGAACTCAAACTACAGTTGCAAGAGTTGTTTGAGAAGGGATATATCCAACAGAGTGTGTCCCATTGGGGAGCACCAATAATTTTCATAAAGAATAAGGATGGTACGAAGCAGATGTGCATCGATTTCTACCAGCTAAACAAAATGACCATCAAGAACCGATACCCACTCCCTAGGATTGATGACTTGTTTGATCAAGTAGGAGGAGCCAATATCTTTTCAAAGATTGAACTGTAATCCGGTTACCATCAGGTACAGATTCGCGATGAGGATATGCACAAAACCTCCTTTCGTACAAGGTACGACCATTACGACTTTGTAGTGATTCCATTCGGGTTGACCAATGCGCCCACGAACTTTATCTGTATGATGAACAATATCTTCAATAGATACCTGGATAAATTTGTTTTGTTCTTTATAGACGAAATCCTAGTTTACTCTAAGAGTTAAGAAGAACACCAGGAACATCTTCGCATAGTGCTACATGTGTTACGAGAACACCAGCTCTATGCCAAGTTTAGTAAATGCGATTTTTACAAACCACAGATACAGTAATTAGGTCACATCATATCTGAGAAGGGGATAGTTGTCGACCCAGAAAATATTAAATCCATAGAAGATTGGCCTACCCCTACTAGTGTCACCGACATTAGATCCTTTTTGGGATTAGTCGGTTATTACCAAAAGTTCATTGAGAATTTCTCGAGAATAGCTTATCACATGACTTATTTGCAAAATGACGTAAACAAGTTCTTATGGATGACCAAGTGCAAGGAAAGTTTTCAAAATCTTAAACATATTTTGACAACCACACCAATACTATGAATTACAGATCCCAATGGGGATTTTGTTGTTTGCACAGATGCAAGCAAGGAAGGGCTTAGATTACTCATCTTGCAGAACAATTACGTGATTTGTTATGAATCATGAAAGTTAAGAGAACACAAGCATAACTACCCCACCCATGATCTTGAGTTAGCGGCCATCATCCATGCCTTGAATATGTGGAAGCATTACCTCATGGGAAAAAACTTCCTTCTAAAAAAATACAATATGAGTCTAAAGTACTTATTTGAACAACTGAATCTAAATGCAAGGAAAGCGAGATGGTTAGATTTCCTCATCGAGTACCATTTTGAACTAAATCATATAAAGGGAAAAGAGAACAAAATTGTTGATGCTTTGAGACGAAAATCACATATGATATATGAGGTGACTTTAAGTCAAACCAATTTGGATTTACATGAGAGGATTAGAATGGCCAACGGAGTTGACCCTTTCTATGTTGAAATGCTCAAGAAGGTCCAAGAGGATAGTTTGTTTCAACAATAAAAAGACAATAAGGTAGAAGAAACAGGACTATTATGGTCCAAGTAGAAAGTTGTACATTCTAAAGGGAGGCAACATCAGGTCCAGCATCCTCACGGAATTTCATTGGACACCCTACTTAAGGCATCCAAGATATCAAAAGATGATATCCATAGTAAATAAACACTTTTTTTGGCCTAAGTTAGAGGTTGACATAGCAGTGTTTATTGCAAAATGTCAAGAATGTCAGTTGGCCAAAGTTGAGCACCATTGTCCCTCGAGTTAGTTGCAACCATTACCAATTCCAAAATGGAAGTGGGAGGTTATTAGTATGGATTTTTTCACGGATCTACATAAGAGTAAGAAGAAAAATGATTCTATCTTTGTAGTAGTTGACAATTTTTCAAAATCATCACACTTCATTTCTGTGAAGTTGTCCTACAAGGCAGTACAAATTGTCGACATCTTCTTAAAGGAGATATTTAGATTACACGGGATACCTAAGGCAATCATCTCGGATAGAGAAACTAATTTTACCGAGAACTTTTGGAGATCCTTATTCTCCGGCTTAGAGATGCAATTGAACTTTAGTACTGCTTACCACCTACAAACAGATGAGCAGATAGAATATATAAACTAGATTATAGAGTACATGCTTAGGATGTATGTCATGAACAACCCCACCAAGTGAGAAGATTACCTACATCTTGCAGAGTTTGCATATAACAACGGATACCAAACTTTCACCAAGATGAGTCCTTTTGAGGTACTCTATAAATGGAAGTGTAGAACACCAGTTACTTGGGATATCCCGGTGATTCGGCTCATGTTAGGTCCTCACTTACTAAAGGACTTGGAACAATTGGTTACCAAGGTCTAGCTGAACCTTAAACATTACATAAAATTTCAACTCAAAATGGGCCTTTTAACTCTAATTAAAATTCCATGTCATCATGTGTTAGCCAATGAAATTGCTTTAAATTTGAATTACCGTATAGGTCTTAAACACTTTTTTAATATAAATTTGGGGATAAGTATCATAAAAAAACTACTTTTTTGTTTGTATTTTTGACATATCTCCCCGTGTTTTTACTCAAATTTCGATCGAGAGAGCTCATTGGATGCAAAATTAAATTTCACATCCAACGAGTACCCACTCAACATACTTTTGACAGACCCCGCTACCCCAAAAACAAGAAATACCTGAAAAAATGTGATGATGATCATCATCATGTTTTTTAGATATTTCTTGTTTTTGGGGTAGCGAGGTCCGTCAAAAGTATGCTAAGTGGGTACTCGTTGGATGCGAAATTTAATTCCACATCCAATGAGTTCTCTCAGTTAAAATTTGATTAAAAACACGGGGAGGTATGTCGAAAATACAAACAAAAAAGTAGTTTTTTCTTTTCTTCCTCCAAAATTAATAAATATTATTTTATTATTTTAACTATTTTTTTTAGGAGGCCCATTTTGAGTTGAAATTTCCTCTAATAGAAGCACAATACCGCCATAAAATTTATGTGGATAAGAAAATAAAAGATAAATATTATCAAATGGGTGACCATGTTTACCTGAAATTAAAAGCAAAACGAAGCTCCTTGAGCTTGTGGAGGTGTGGTAAGTTAGCACCTAGATTTTGTGGACCCTTTAAGATCCTAGCCAAGAAAGGACCAGTGGTATAGGAACTAGCGTTACCTGCTCACATAAGAGCCCATAATTTTTTCCATGCATCTTTATTAAAGAAATATGTTTATGATACTAAACATGTGATTGATTGGTCCTTATTATAGGTAGAAATTGAAGGGGAGTTTTCACCTGAACCCCTTCATATACTAGACAAGAGAGAGTTACTGCTCAGAAAGCGCACCATAGTCAAGTTGAATGTGCAATGGAGGCACTTCAAGGATGATGAGGCTACTTGGGAGGATGAAGCCACCATGAGAAAGGATTACCTCGCCTTGTTTCATGATTTCATTTCGAGTCCCTAAAACACCAGAGACGATGTTGTTATTAATTTTCCACGGTGCTCTAGGAACTGAAAACATAGTTTCACAAATAATACAGACAAATATGCATAAAATTGGCAAAATGGTGCTGCAATGGAAGTATTAGCTCTATATAATCAATGAATAATGAATAATAAAATACAATGGTCATGCAAGGTGCATGAATGCCAAGACAATTCAAATTCCCAAGAAGATCATTCGAATTGAATGAGTGGGCATACCTTAACTGACTATAAGCCACAGTAAACACACTAGTTAACCAACTGATCAAAACTCTAATTGACTCAACTAAGTCCTAACTGAGGTCAGAGTGCAATAGATGATCAAGTCTAACTGAAATAGCTCAAACACATGTCATTGCATGCCAACCAACAAGTGGTAGCGCATCATTAACTCCAATGAACCCCGATGAGGTTAACTGGAGTCAAAATAGCCATCAGAGGTGGTTGGAAGTGCCCCTGTTGAATCAAGTTCATTAAATATTAATTAAATAATCAACATAATGAATGGAAGCACCTACACTACTCTGTTTAACTGATTGTAACCATCAGTTAGCAATTAGGTGCATTTATGACACTCATATCACCCCCAGAGAACTCTAGTTAGCCTCCCCAAATAGAGGACAAGGATTAGTTGTCCTCCTTGACTAAAGGTAGGCATGGGTGTTCTCATGTCGATATCATACAGTGCTCCTCTAGTTCCAATTAATTCAATAACACTTAGGATAGTGGTTTAACTAGGCCAAATTGACCAAAATAAGTGTGTATGGTGGTAAATGTCTCGAGAATCCCCCCCTTAAGCTATACTCAAGAGAAGTAGAAAACATAAAGTGCATAAGAATACTAGGTCCCTGGAAACAAAGGCCATAGGTCACCCTGTACAATACTGAAACTCAAACAATGCTCAGAAACAAACTAAGTGGGGAAAAGAGGTAAAACCCAGTGGGAAAAACCCCCCCTCAAGTTGAACATTGAAGGTAGTCAGATCACCCTGATGAACTCTCCCCCAACAGTGAACGGAGGTAAGAGAACTTATCTTTTAAAAATATCTTGGTGAATATGTCTGTAATCTTCTCATCAATCGGGCAAAATTGCAGAATGATGGTCCTGTCATGCACTAGCTCCCTGATATAGTGCATGTGTATCTCTACATGCTTGGTCCTATACCTAGTAACTAGATCTATGGATATCTTAATATCACTTTGATTTTCACAAAAGAGGACAGTGGACAAATTGCTACCAATATCAAACTCTGATAGAATTCCTTGCAACCAAACAGCTTGGATGCAAGCATTCACCGCTCCTCAATACTCGACCTCTGCTGAAGACAATTCTATGGCGGCTTGCTTTTTGCTACACCAGAAAATGGGGCCACCACCAAAAATGAAGACATATCCGAAAGTAGACTTTCAATCAATAGAATCACCCTCCCAATCGAAATCTGTGTACCCAACCAGCTCTAGCACGGAGTCTACAGCATAGTGAATGACGTGGTGTTAGTTTTTCAACATTTAAGCTAGCATTATGTTCGGATCTTTTCACTGAGAGAATAACAAGTACAGCAATAACATAAGCACATCACATGAGACAAGAGACACAAATATTTTAGGAGGGGAAACCACAAATGGAGAAAACCCCTCAACTTCCTCTAAGATAGTATCACCACAAGATGTGAAAACCAAAACAGTAAGATGACCTCCCAACACAACAACAGCCTTCTGTCTTCTGTCAAGCCAAAGTATTTCCTTCTCCAAAGGTGCGCCACACTTGAGAGAGCAAGTGATGTTAGTCACAAGTGATAAATAGAGAGACACACCCTCTCTATTTATATTAGTCCGTTCACTTAAGTTGCCATTTCACACGTAGGCTCAACCCTAATAATTACTACTCGAGCCTACACCTTAATTAGTGTATAATAACTCAAGTGCCCCGAAACAGTGGGGACTTACCTAATGACTTGACAAGACTTGTTTACATTAATAATCATCCCGATCGGAACATCGGGGTATGACCACATGACTCAAATGCATAATAGAAACATCCTGAAATAACCATCGGGTTACAATACATAGAATACATAGAAGAATACATTCCGAAGTTACATATACATCAACACTCCCTCTTAACTAGGAAGGTATTCTTTCAACACAATTTTTCAGCACTGGTCTTCTTCTCTGCATCAACTGGATCATCTTCGCCTTTGAGTCATCTTCGTCTTCAAGTCATCTTCATCATCTCTCGATCTGGATCATCATAGAATGGCATCACTAGATCTAGATCATCACTCGATCTGGATCAACATCACTGGACTGGATCTGGATCATCTCTCGATCTGGATCTCTGCTGCTAGATTTGGATCATCACTCGATCTGGATCTCTCGGAGTCATCATAACTGGATCTGGATCATCACTCGATCTGGATCTCCTCTAGTCATCATCATGTGTGTACTATCTCGTCATAGGAATTTCTACAGAGCCAGCCCTTTTTCATGCTGGATGTAGGCCTACCCTCATGTAGGTCTTCGCCCAGCACTTGCATCTGACCTGCTCGTCAGAAAGGCACACCCAGCACTCACATCTGATCATGTAGTAAACTACAATCCCATCAGAAAGGCCCAGCACTCACATTCACCATCATGGTAGGCACAATCAACTACCATCTGCGAAATGGCTCAGCACTTACATCTGACCTACTCGTCAGAATGGACCATCCATCCAGACAAGAACACATCCTATCACAGTGATGGAAGACTCCCACCCAGACAAGAACACATCCTATCACAGTGGTGGAAGATTTCTCCACTTTCATCCAAACAAGAACAAATCCTATCATAGTGATGAAAGACTCCCACCCAGACAATAACCAATCCTATCACAGTGGTGGAAGATTTCTCCACTTTCATCCAGACAAGAACACATCCTATCACAGTGATGAAAGACTCCCACACAGACAAGAACCAATCCTATCATAGTGGTGGAATATTTCTCCACTTTCATCCAGACAAGAACACATCCTATCAGAGTGATGAAAGACTCCCACCCAGACAAGAACCAATCCTATCACAGTGGTGGAAGATTTCCTGCACTTACATCCATCCAGACAAGAACACATCCTATCACAGTGATGGAAAGGCTTGCACTCACATCTGATCCTACGAGAACACATCTCTGTAGTCATATCAGAATGGCCCCCAGTCCTCCTCGACTGAGCTACCTGGTAACTTACCAGGCACCTCCACTCTCCTAGAGAATGGCAGTTGTCCTTACATCCGACCTGCTCGTCGGAATGGCCAACACTCACATCTAACATGGAAGGAACTAAATCCTTTAGCCATGAACAGAATGGTTCAGCCCTTACATTTGATTAAGTGGGAACACATCCCTCTGTCATATCAGAATGGCTATACAGTCTTGTACTGAATGATCCTGGTAACTGACCAGATGCCTCCATTCCTAGAATGGCACTTGCCCTTACATCTGTCCTACTCGATAGAATGGCACAGCCCTTATATCTGTCCTCCTCAACAGAATGGCTCAGCCCTTATATCTAACCTCCTCGTCAGAATGGCTATAAATCTCATATCAGTCGTGGAAGGAACCAATCCTCTCACCATGACGGAATGTCTCAGCCCTTACATATGACCATGGAAGGAACCAATCCTCTCACCATGTCAGAATGGCTCTGGGTCTCAACACGGTCTCTGGGAAGAAGCCTCGATCTGGAGAACACCAAGTCTCTCTCTGAAGTACTCGAACTTCAGCCTAGCCAATGGCTTCATCAATACATCAGCTATCTGTTCCTCCGTCGCAACATACAGGAGCTTCACTGCTCCTCTCTGCACCATATCACTGATATAGTGATATTTGATCTCAATATGCTTTGACCTGTCATGGAACACTGGATTCTCGGACAACTTCACACAACTCTGGTTGTCACATTGTATACAAGTAGCATCCAACTGGAGATCAAATATATCAGACAGTAGCTTCCGCAGCCATACTACCTCACAACAAGCTGAACAAGCTGCGACATACTCTGCTTCAGCTGTACTCAGTGCCACACAGGATTGCTTCCTGCTAAACCAAGAGATCACACCTAATCCCATACTGAAGCAACATCCTGAAGTACTCTTCCTGTCGATGGCACTGCCTGCCCAATCTGAATCAACATAACCCTCCAGGTTAATCTTCTTATTCGCATCATACTTGAGCCCATAATCAATTGTACCCTTCAGGTACCTCAGAATATGCTTTGCAACAATCAAGTGAACACTTCTCGGATCTGTCAGGTATTGGCTCAAGGTGTTCACAGCAAAGAAAATATCTGGTCTCATGTTCATCAAGTACATCAATGACCCAATCATCTGACGATACATCGTAGCATCAACCGACTCTGAAGTAGTATCACTCAATGGCTTCAGGTTTGATGCCATAGGTGTAGCCATGGCCTTGCAGTCCATCATCCCGAACCTCTTCAGGATCTCTACTGCATACTTCCCTTGTCCAAGGAAGATTCCATCTGTACTTTGCCACACCTCCATGCCTAAGAATTAATGCATCATTCCCAAGTCCTTCATCTCATACTCAGCAGCAAGCTTTCTCTTCGTATCAGCAATCAACTCATCTATACCTGTCACAAATAAATCATCTACATACAGTAGAAGTATCACTGGGTTGCCATCTTCAACCTTGTAGTAAAGGTTGGAATCTGCTTTACTTTTAGTAAAGCCTAAACTGGATAGAAAGCTGTCAATTCTGCCATACCAGGTCCTAGGTGCCTGTTTCAAACCATACAGGGCTTTCTTCAATCTGCACACATGAGACTTTCTATCATGTGTCTCAAAACCGAGTGGCTGTTCTACATACACTTCCTCTTCCACTACACCATTCAAGAAGGCAGTCTTGACATCCATCTGGTGTATCTTCCACTTCGTCACTGCAGCCAGAGCAAGTACTGTTCTGATGGAAGTGTATCTGGCTACAGGTACAAAAGTCTCTTCATAGTCTACTCCTTCTTTCTGAGAGAATCCTCGAGCCACAAATCTTGCCTTGTACTTTTCAATGCTACCGTCCGCAGCATGCTTGATTTTGTAGATCCATTTGGAAGTGACAACTGACTTCCCTTTTGGTCTTGGGACAACATCCCAAACATCATTCTTCATGATCGATTGATATTCTTCGATCATAGCATCCTTCCATTCTTTCTGATTTGCTGCTTCTTCATAACTGGAAGGTTCTTTATCAATGAAATCACATAGTAAAGCTACATACCCGGTATTTGATCTGGTTCTCTTTCTTTCTCTGAGGTTCTCTTCTGGAGCCCCAAATCTTTCTGCACCTTGGATAAGTTCACGTACCCAAGCAGGTTTCCTCTTATGAGGATTCTTCTCTGATGGTGGATCTACTGGTCTTTGTGGTTCTTCAAACTCTCGATCTTCTTCTTGATCTTTTTCATTCATGACTGTATCATGGATCCTGGGTGCTTCTGCTTCTGCTTCTTCAGGTTCTTCAGTAGGTCTCTTTCTGGATTTGTTGTAAGCTGTGTCTTCATCAAATGTTACATCCCTGCTGACGTCAATCTTCTTGTATCCTGGAAAGTAGATTCTGTAGGCCTTCGAGCTTTCAGAGTATCCTACAAATATGCCCTTCTTTCCTTAAGGATCTAATTTTGTTCTCTTCTCTTTTGGAATATGTATGTACACTGGACAACCGAATATTCTAAGATGGCTGACTTCTAGTTTCTTGCCAGAGAAGACTTCTTCAGGAGTCTTGTTTTCGAGCACTCTATGTGGAGTACGGTTCTGTACATACACTGTTGTTCTAGCAGCTTCATCCCAAAGATGCATGGGTAGATCTTGATCATGAAGCATAGCTCTTGT
>LPNX010396696.1:0-65857 GCA_001517045.1 Pseudotsuga menziesii | reverse complement strand
CTTTCGCTGCTAGGAAATGTCTTCTTTGTATTCTTCCCTTTCGCACATCCTTTGCAAACTCCATCATGCTTTGCTTGGAATTCTGGAAGACCTTCAACATCTTTGCTTGCAATAGGTAGTGCTCTGTAATGCACATGTGCAATCCTTCTATGCCAAAGTTCATTTGGCTCTACTGAGTCATGGATCAAGGCTTGTTCTGGATGGCCCTTTAATTTGTACAAGCCTCCTTCTTGTTCTCCAATCACTACCGCATCATCGATAGTCTTTCCTTTAGGCCACATGATGACTTGTCCATCTATGAATGCAACCCGCATTCCTTTTGCATCCAATGCTGAAATGGATAGAAGATTCTTCTTAAGTCCTGGAACAAACAATACTTCTTTCATTGTTAGAGACTTACCAGAGTCCAGCTTGTAAGAAGATTCCCCACTACCTTTTATTGGATATTGGTAGTCATCTCCTAATTTCACCTTGTGAGGTGATTCATGTTCTGATAGTCTCACAAAAGATTCCTTGAACCCTGTCATATGTTTGGAAGCTCCACTATCTATAAGCCAATCATCACTACCATGAGTAATGTTACCTGTGAGAGTTGATATCAAAACATATTCATCCTCGCTTGAAGAATCTTCACTTTCATATCTGGATTTCTTCTTGGATGGTTCATCATCCTCTACAGCATGAGCATGATGTCTTCTTTTGTTTCCCTTCTTCTTATGAAAGTGACTTTTGTTCTTAGGACAGTCTTTTGCAAAGTGTCCTGTCTCATCACATGTATAACATCTTAATCTAGATAGATCTCTTTTAGGATGAGAGTTCTTACCTTTGGGGTAATGATGTTTTCTTCTTTCCTTCTTGGAGTGAGCTGTGAGGGCTTGATCTTCATTTCCCATGTTTTCTTCTCGGGCTGCAATTCGAGCTTCTTCTTGAGAACATTCTTCCCAAAGCCTATTGAATTTTATCAACTTCTTCCTAGCACAGATACCTTGAATGAAAGCATCCCATGACCTAGGGAGGCCATTCAAAGTAGTCATGACAATCTCTGCATTTTCCACTTCTTCACCAACAGCTTCTAATTGTTCCTTGATTTGAGAAACCCTTGTGAAGTATGACTGGATAGATTCTGCATTCTGAATCTTCACATTCTTCAATTGGTTCCTCAAGGTCATCTTCCGATTTATGTTCTTTCCTTCAAACAAATTTGTTAGGGCATCAAACATAGCTTTAGGTGTCTTGAGAGAGGACACCTGAGGGATAAGATGATCCTTAATAGAATCAGCAATGATCCTCTTTTCCATAACCATCTTCTTCTTATGGAGATATTTTTCCTCATCTCCCTCTAGAACTGGAACCTCCTCATGGATGTAGGAGTCTAGTTCATTCTCTTCCAGGACCAGGGAGATTCTATACTTCCAAGCTTGGAAGTTATCAGCCCCCTCAAGATTTTCATCAAGCTTGGTATGATGAGACATCTTTAAATAAGAACCTCAAATGGAAATACAAAAGATTTTAGATCTTACCAGGTTCAAGATGTCAAATCTGAAGCTTGAGTTGAAATCCTGCAGAGCTGGTTCAGGAGCAACTAGGGTTTTGCTTTTCTGGAGTTCTGTCCACCCAAATGACTTCAAACTTGTTCCTAACTTCGATTTTGGATAGGAGAACAATCTAGGCCTGGGCTCACTGAAAAAATCCTCTTCAATAAAAATCCCTAATTTCCGACCCAAGTGACAGGTCCAAAACTGAAAATCCTCCAAATTGAATTTTGTTTCGACAGAAAGATGCGCCCTAGGGAGGAGAGTAAGTCCACCTTATTTTTGCTGAAAAATAGTGGATAAAGATCCACAAACAAGGAATCCCTAGCCTCCGTAGCTGCACAGTGTCTTCTTCTCAGGTTAGCTCTGATACCATGTTAGTTTTTCAACATTTAAGCTAGCATTATGTTAGGATCTTTTCACTGAGAGAATAACAAGTACAGCAATAACATAAGCACATCAAATGAGACAAGAGACACAAATATTTTAGGAGGGGAAACCACAAATGGAGAAAACCCCTCAACTTCCTCTAAGATAGTATCACCACAAGATGTGAAAACCAAAACAGTAAGATGACCTCTAACACAACAGCAGCCTTCTGTCTTCTGTCAAGCCAAAGTATTTCCTTCTCCAAAGGTGCGCCACACTTGAGAGAGCAAGTGATGTTAGTCACAAGTGATAAATAGAGAGACACACCCTCTCTATTTATATTAGTCTGTTCACTTAAGTTGCTATTTCACACGTAGGCTCAACCCTAATAATTACTACTCGAACCTACACCTTAATTAGTGTATAATAACTCAAGTGCCCCGAAACAGTGGGGACTTACCTAATGACTTGACAAGACTTGTTTACATTAATAATAATCTCAATCGAAACATCAGGGTATGACCACATGACTCAAATGCATAATAGAAACATCCTGAACTAACCATCGGGTTACAATACATAGAATACATAGAAGAATACATTCCGAAGTTACATATACATCAACACGTGGGTCCTGGTTCCCTGAATATACTGGAGGATCCTCTTGGCTTCCTTCCAATGAATATCATGAGGCTCCTGCATGTATCTTGACATAGCATTCATGACATAACAAATATCAGGCCGAGAATGAGTCAAGTAGAACAAGCTACCTATCAGCTGTCGATAAATAGTTCAGTCCATGGGGGTGTGCTTTTTCATTCTTCAAGGATGATCCCTGAAAGGAAAGGGAATGGTGCAGGCCTAAATTCATCCATTTTAAAATTGAATAACATGTATGATATGTATTTGTACTGAGTGACCATTATCCCATCAAAAATTTGCTCAATTTTGAGCCCCAGAAATTGCTTCAAGAGCCCCAAATCGCTCATTTCAAATGCATTGTGGAGAGCAGTTTTGATAACTGAAATAGAAGTAACTATGATACCTCTAATCAGTAATTCATCAACATATAAAACAATAATATTCAAATTACCATCATACTTATGTATATACACGTTTGGATCTGATTTACACCTTTGCAATTTTTGCAAGAGAAGGAAGGCATCCATCTTGGAATACCACTCTCTTGGGGCCTGTTTTAACCCGTATAGTGACTTCTTTAGCTTGCAAACCAAAGATGGATTAGAAATGTATCCCTAAAACTGATTCATGTATATCTTCTCATTAATATCTCCATGCAGAAAGGTAGACTTAAAATCCATTTGATGCACTTCCCATTGCTTAGATGCAGAAATTGCCAAAACTAGGCGGATGGAGTCCATTTTTGCAACTGGTGCAAAAGTATCATGGTAGTCCACACCTTGGACATGGGAGAAACCTTTTGCCACCAGCCTTGACTTATATTTTTAGGTGCTACCATCAGCAGTAGACTTAGTCTGAAACACCCACTTCCATTGAACTAATTTCCTCCCTGCAGGAAGAGAAACTAGCTCCCAAGTAGTGTTTTTCTGAAGAGAATTCATCTCTTCATCCATGGAAACTTGCCATCTTGGATCATTCCAAGCATGGTAGTAGGAATTAGGGTCTGAAATTATCATCAAATAACAATATTTGGATAGAAAATAATCAGGACAAGAGAGCACAATACCTGCTCTTTGGAATTTAGACCGGGTTCTCCTTGGATCATCCGAATTTACAATGTCATCACTTGCGAAGGAGAGTGTCTGTCGGGCCCAAGTTGGGAGCTGATTTTGTACTTCAGGTTCTGATTAATCATTTGAAGTTTGTTGTTCACTAATATCAGAAATCATAGGATCCAAATCAGGGTCATCACCCCCAATTACATCATCCAAATATTCAATAGAATAGGAAGGAAATTCAGCAGTTTTCTCCTTCACTAGTTCTACCTCCTAAAGAGGCTCATCGAACTTGACACTTCTTTCAATGATGATCTGTTTTCTTTTGATATCCAATATATTGAAAACTTTATATTCATTAGGATATCCGATAAATATACATTCTATTCTTTACATTTGCAAAGCCCTCCTTTTATCAAGCGGAATTTGGAATTCGGGCCCATGCAGTGGACCCAAACACCCTCAGATTCGACACATGTGGCTTATGTCCGAAATATACTTCGAAATGGGTCTTCCCTTTCATGGATGAGTGTGGCACTCTATTCTGAATATATGCTATAGCATGCATGGCTTCCTCCCACAAATTTGCATCCAACTTCTTTGATTCCAACATATAGGTGGTCATCTCCTTTAGAGACCGATTCTTCCTCTCCGCTACACCATTTTGCTAGGGAGTGTAGGGGAATGAATGCTGGATATGAATACCATTTTGGGAACATTTATGTAGTAACTCATTACTGACATAATCCCTACCATTATCATATCTCAATATCTTGATCTTTTGGCCAGATGCATTCTCAATCAAGGCCTTCAATCCAGTGAATTTTTCCAAGACTTTCGACTTCTTTTTGATAAAAAAGACCCATGTATATCTGAAAAAGTTATCAATGAAAGTTAGAACATACCTTGATCCATTCATGGATGTGATAGGAATGGGACCATTGATATCAGAATGTATCAGTCCCAATATGCATGATACTCGGCTTGCCTTCCCCCGTTTGAACTTATGCTCAATGTGCTTTCAGAAAACACAGCCCTTGTAAATTCCAGTGGTAGCTTTGATGACCAGGAGGCCTTCAACCATAGAATTATTCTATAATTTCTACAATTATTTGAAGTTCAAATGGCTTAACCTCTCATGCCATAGTCTACTAACTTCATTTCCATGATTCATCAATGCGGTGGACTTTGCATCTGCCACAAAATGGGAGAACTCGTAGGATTTTGCATAATGGTTTGCAAGGCCTTTTGCTACAAGTTTTCCGGATGCAAGTTCTATGATCTATACATCATCTAGGCTAAAGGAGACTCTTTTTGGCACTCCCGTATGTGTCATTTGATAAACACTTAGGAGGTTTGATGCAAGAGATGGTACATATAGAACATTGGAAAAATAACCATGCTCAAGATCTACAGTACCTTGTCCTTCGGATATGATTGTGGAGTCATATTCCATGTGGATGGGAATGGATTTTCTGGTCTCCAAAGGTGAGAAGTAGTATCTTTCAGCCATCATGTGGTTCGAAGCTCCAGAATCTATCAAGAGTGATTTGGAATTTGAATTGCTTTCCATGAGGGCATGACCTCTTTCATGTTGTGGCTCCCAATCATGATGATCTCTCCTCCAAAAAATTTCCGAAAGATTGATGTGGTTTTTCTCAAGAAGAGAAGTGGCTTCATCAAGTTTCTTTTTCAAGCAGGAATGTTCAGGGTGGAAGACCTTCCTGCGGTATGAACACTTGACTTTTTCCTTCCCATGATTCCCTTTTTCTTTGTTCTTATTCGAGCTAGAAGGCTCTTCATGCTACTGGTTTTTAAGTTTAGGCTTAGGAGCTTCGAATTTGGTTTTTAGGTTCTTCTACTGCTTTCCTTTACCCTTCAGATCTTTTAGCCCTGATACATAGAGGGCTTGATCACAGGAGGATCTAATGATCCCCATCTGGACAAGCTTATCATGTTCACTTGTTAGGGACTCAATGAAGGCATTGAGAGAAGGCATCTTCCATCCAGGGGTTGTGAGCTTCCCCACATAGAATGTAGAGACAAACACCGAATAATCAGCTCCAATTTTGGAGAGAATGGTGAGAATGAGCTGATCATCCTCTTTCACCACCTTACATTGCTTCAACAGTAAGACAATGTGCTTGAACTTTGTGAAAAAATAATTTAAAGTCTTGAAATTGGAAGGTTGGAGAGACATCAACTCATTTTCAAGCTGGTATACTCTCAAATCATCCTACTTTCCATACAGGGTTTCTAGTTTATCCCAAATTTCCTTTGGATTCTTCATTCCCGGGAGATGGAAAATAAAATCCTGGGAAACAAAGAGGCACAAGAATATTAATGCTTCATATTTCTTGTTCAAGAATATAGATTTTTCTGTCACAGAAGTAGGCTCATCTTCAATGTCCATAGTGATCCGATAGAGTACTCTGGCATATAGCTGGATCTCCATATCTCCTTTCCGTGAATGTAAATTAAACAGAGTCAAGAGTTCTACGAAAGAAGCCATCTAAAACTGCTGGAGTGAATTCTTTTCACTTGTTAAAACCTGCAAACCACAACAAAAGGGGCACCGTAACATCAAATAGCCTGCACATTTTAGGCTTTCATCACACCCAGCATAGTTGATCAAGCAAGCTTGATCAACATTTTCCTAACTTGGGGCATTAAGTGCTAAGCCTTTGCTTCTGGTGCAGTGCTGGAATTTTGAGCTTTGCTCAATTTTTCATACAACATCTGTCAAAAACCTTGTTTTTGAGAGATCTCGGCTTCATCCTCTCATGATCTCTGATGACATATTAATTTGTCACAGTGGTCTAGGAACTGAAAACTGAGTCTCACAAAGAATACAGACAAATATGCATAAAATTGGCAAAATGGTGCTGCAATGGAAGTAGTAGCTTTGTATAATCAATGAATAATGAATAATACAATACAATGGTCATGCAAGGTGCATGAATTCCAAGACAATTTGAATTCCCAAGAAGGTCATTCGAATTCAATGAGTGGGTGTAGCTTAACTGACTGTAAGCCACAGTAAACACACTAGTTAACCAACTGATCAAAACCCTAATTGACTCAACTAAGTCCTAACTGAGGTCGAAGTGCAATAGATGACTGAGTCTAACTGAAATAGTTCAGAAACATGTCACTGGATGCCAACCAAAAATTGGTAGTGCATCATTAACTCCAATGAACCCTGATGAGGTCAACTGAAGTCAAGCTGGCCATCAGAGGTGGTTGGAGGCACCACTGTTGACTCCAGTTCATTGAATAAAAATTAAATAAATAATAATAATGAATGGAATCACCTACACTGCTCTGTTTAACTGATTGTAACCATTAGTTAGCAATTAGGTGCATTTATGACACTCAGATCACCCCCGGAGTGCTCCAGTTATCCTCCCCAAATGAAGGAGAAGGCTTAGTTGGCCTCTTTAACTGAAGGTAGGCATGGGTGTGCTCATGCTGATGTCATACAGTGCTCCTCGAATTCCAATTAATTCAATAAAACATAGGATAGTGGTTTAACTAGGCCAAATTGACCAAAATAAGTGTGTATGGTGGTAAATGTCTCCAACATTTGTTCTAAGAGGGGATGGATGTAATATACCGAATTTTTGACCTAATACTTATGGGAATAAGCCCCATTTCTTATGATGTTACTTTGATGTTTTAATTGGTATATTGGTTCTAATACCCCATTGCATATGAACATGATGATTTGTTCGATATATTGGGTGTATGCCAATTACATATGTTTTATATATGATTTTGATGTCTTGGGCATGGACCCTAAAGTACATAGTCGATGAGATGTTTTGTGTTGAGTGAGGAGCTCTATAGCACATGACTATTTTATGATTGTGTTGAGCGAGAAGCTATGGAACACATCAATTTTTATATTTTTGTTGAGTGAGAAGCTCTGAAACACATGAGTTATGAAAACCTTTGTGTTGAGCATGAAGCTCCGAAGAACATGAAAAGATAAAATTGGAATTGTTGGGAATAATCCCTAGAGCATTCCAAGTTGATGTTGGAAATAAGATCTGGAACATTGGATCATTGGCCATTGTATCCTTAAGTGTATCCTACAAGTACATCCTAGCATTGGTGTTGAGCGAGGAGCTTTGGAATTGCACTAAGATTATAACTTTCTGTTTTTAGCGTTGAGTATGGGCTCTGGATAAGCGCTAGGAGTTAGTGAAAAGAATGAATATGTTGAGTGAAAACGACTCTGATAAAACATTGATCTCATCTTACTTATTTTTAAGTGATTAAATAAAATTTCAAATTTCTGTATCTCACCAAGTACTGAAGAACTACCATGTTATATGAGGGAATCCAACATGCAATGAGGTTTAGAGTTTCCTAACCTAGTTGACCTAACCCCTGTGTGAATGCCTTATTAAATAAAGTGACTAAGCTAAAAGCCAAGTGTCATATGTTTAGGGATCATGCTATATGATACCTAAGGATTAAGTGTTAACAAATGATATATATATATAAGTATATAACTTATACATGATATGTATAAAGAGTAAGCTTAGTAATAATACCAATAGCTATAAGTAATAAAGAAAGGATCCCTATGTTATCATTATTACTAACGATAATTAAATATTAAAATACCTACAAGCGTTAAAGTAGGAACTAGTCAAAAGTTCTTAAGTTAAATATTAAAATTACCTAAATTAAATAAAAAGGGTTATTTCAAGAAATAAAATGATTCTTTATTTAACTTCCCCTTTGACTAAAACGTCTGCCTATAAAAATCCAAGCCAAAGAGAGGCTTGGCAATCTTTTGATTATTCCATAATTCTACCTGATTATTCTAAAGAGAGTTCTTGGAGAACATTTTTCCTAAGAGGAGAAAGGTGAACTGATACAAAACCTGATATCCGAGATAAAGAAGCCTTACATTAGGATCTCTAAGATACTTGCATGTTGGAACCAACTCGGGGGGATCTGAATTGAAACCAGGAATGATTTCGGGTCATGGTTGGGCGAAACATGATAGTTCCCAAGTTATTCGGTTATCTGAAATAGAGGCCAGATCTCTTTGTGAATTTGTTAATGTTGGGTATTTGAACGTCCGGTATTTTCAGCCATTGAAATAGCTTCATCTTGCAAGTCTGAGGTTCTTTATTTTTCCATTGTAAACTACACATATTTCCTTATTAAAAGAGGAGATTTATTTCTGAATAGATATTTAGGATTTTTCTACTATAAGCCAAGTTATATTTTATGCATTGCTTATTTCTTCTCTTGCAGGTTAAATATCATTATTACCTTATAGATGTATTTCTTCTAACGAAGGTTAGGTTATTTTATATATTCAACCATGTTATTCTAATTAGGTAAATTTATCTTAAATCATATCTACAATGATGGACTAAGCACCTTTAGTTTTATCTGTAGGAGGGTTTGTTTTCTGTTATTTTCTGCATTTTATTTCATTCATTTACACGTAAAGATCAGTCTTATCTAACAGAGGTAATTCTGTAAACATAGTCTATATTTTTAAAGTAAAGTTTTATTCATGTCTATTATTTCAAGTTCAAAAACCTAGACCATTTAAAAACAAAACCTATATCTTATCTCTACTGGCATATTTCATATTGCTAGTAGGCTTGTATTATTTATAATAAACCAATATACTAACTACAGCTTTGATATAAATTAAATGCATAATATTATAACTTAAATATAATGGCTAACACTTTATATAAAATATCACAAAACAAAACTATAAACAAATCATTTCCATTTTATAGCAATAACATCTGTTATAACTAGATTTTGTTCTTAGTTTATCTAATGTTTTTGTCCTAATTTTCAACCTTTGTTTTAAAATGATTTTACATTTTATGTTGGTTTTAAGAATTTTTGACAATGAGTAATTTTTGTTAGATTTAATGCTTTTAATGGTTGAATTATTTCATTATTTTATCCTTAAGGTTTGTCTTTTGGGCTTATTAGTTAATATGTACATCTTTAAACTTTCAAAAACTTATAATAAAAGTTTATTCCAAGTATTATGCTTTATGACTAACCCTTTTTTTTTAAAGCATTGGTTAAAAATATGAACAAGAAGATTCTTGTAGCGTAGGAGTGAAGACCAAAGAAGGGCAGTGCTATAGGAATCTCATGTTTTTGAAATTAGGACAAATAACATTGATGTTGTGTATTCCAAAGCAGAGGACCTGTGAGGATGGAATGCTACGTGTTTAAAATCCAAGTAATGATTAAGACAGGTGAGCAAGAAGTGGCAAGGATTATTGAGGATCCTGGTGTCACCTGTCGATTTTTATTTTGATAAAATCATTGAAGGAGCCAGTGGGTAGTCGTGGCCGTTGAAGAGAAATACGAGGAGGTTTGTTGATAAATATGAAGACATGATGGTGCATATTTAGTAGTTTAGTCCATTATCATGACAGACGTGCATCCAGGCTTCCAGTTCATTGTTACAAAGAAGCATTTCTGAAATAATTTTGAACTGTGCTAAAATAAATTTGTAAGTTAGGGTTGTATAGCAAAGATGAAAAAGAGTGGTAAAACAAACAGAGTGGAACCCATGGATACCAGTTGCGAAGAAAATTTCCTTGACTGTGCAGCAATATTTCAAAGGGTCGGTTGGTTTGATTTTTTCTAGAGAATTAATGGTTTCAACCTAGAATTGTCATACATATTTGCACAGGGTTTTTATACGAACATTGTTTCATTTGACACCCTCAAATTTGAACTCACCAGAGAGTTAATTGAAGAAGCCACAGGTATAGTAGGTGAAGGAGAATTTTGGTTTTAAAAAATACCTTTTACTTTCAATTCAAGAGATTTCTTATTGTCAGAGGTTGAAACCCTAGAATGGGGCAAGGGTGTTCAGTTACATAAATTCAAGTCTGTTGAGCACCCTATATGCAAGTTAATTAAAGCCAACATACAGAGTGTTCAATATAAATTGTCAACCCAGGGAAGTCTCTTATTTCAAGGATAATGCGCACTGTATATGCTTTAAACACTAAGTAGATGATTCCGTAAATGAATTACCCTACTTTCTTGTTCATCCCAACTCATCCCATAATCTACTTAATCTATCTTACCTTCTTAAGAATGCAATCACAAATACCTTCTTACAATCCTTAATCTAGAATTAAAAGATTCAAGAAATTGACATCTAGATTACTTTTGCATAAAGTTAAATCCTCAATTACCAAGCCATCTGAAGATCAATCTCAACTTTCTTCATTCAACTTAATCCAGGAGTTCAAAGTGCAGGAATTAAGTTCTGCAATTATAAATGTAAAGGGATGAACTGCAAGGATCTAAAGAAAACAACAATTGAAAGAACTAGGGATGAACTGCAAGGATCTAAAGAAAACAACAATGAAATAACTAGGGATGAACAATGCTATCACAACTATCACATAGTTGCATAAGAGAAAGTTAACCTACACAGTCGACTGTCACATCACACCACTGTAGTTTACAGGGGATGCAATTACTGATCATTCAAATGAACACACGACAAATCGATGACTTTTGCAGCTTACTGTAAATAAATGAATTTATCATAAAATTAAAACCACACAAAAAAATAAATAAAATACCTAATTAACTCAGCAATCCCTATCAGAAGGTGGGCCCAACCTTTGCACAGAGATGCTAGAAGTAGCACACATTAGAACGTCGAGATCTGAAGAATCAAACTCCTTGTATTAAAATGGCAAGATGAACACACAACCCCTGTCACAGCTTATACAATATATTTGATTAATTTCCAACCCCTCGCTTGGAATAGTTCCCAGTATTTATACAATTACAATTACAACTTCTTCCCACTAATATCGGGCATCCATGAAGATCTCTGATCTTTAAGCTGCCCCAATTACGATAAGGTGTTACAGCCGTGGCAAGATGGAAGAAGAAAATATAGGAAGGCTGTTACTCGAGCTAGAAATGACAATTATGATCAATCGAGAAGATACTCTGTGGATTGCAGCTATTCTTGAGCAGCGGTGCACTATTACATATGAATTTGTTGCATCCTGTTGCAGCTACCTTTGTACAACTTGCGTGTAATAGTATCCTTTGACTGCATTCTTTGGAAATGATGGAATGGATGGCAATTATCTCAGCAATGAATGTTCATTCCTCTCTTGGCATGTTCAACCTGCTACACCTATATCCTTTACATCTCGAATTATCTTTATAAAACCACCATATGTTAGCATAATTCAAGATATAGAGCCCTGATTACAACAATCTAAAGCATTAATAAAATAAGACAATGATTAGCCATACATGTATGAATTAAGGGACCAAGTGAAAGAAAAACATTTGTTTAGTGTACATAATGGAGTAGGATGAGGAAAAAAGAGGTAGGTTAAGGTGGTCAAAAAGGGGTCATTTCTGGGCCCAACATCTCCCCCCAACTGTCTTGTTGCATGTCCCCATGCAACAACCTCCATTAGTCTGAATCTGAATCTGGCATTGTACTTCATTCATGGAGAGAAGAAAAGTTATATGGGAATTCAGGCATTCCCTATTTTTCTAGGAATCCCTTATGGAAACCCAATATCTCCAACACATCTTCTCTTCTGCCTTTGTTAATGAGAAGTATTCCCTGTATGGTTTTTCTGGCCACCAAATCAGAGGAAATTTGAATTTGAGTCCCAACCAATTAACTCCACATTCCTTCATGCATCCAACATATCCCTCAACCCTAGAAAGTGCATGTTTAAAATTCCTGTAACAGTAGGGATCTTTATTTATCAAGGTTGAAGAGGGAGCCTGCCATCTGTGCTGGCTACCTTCCAAAGCCAATTGTTGATGCTTGGAAATATGGCTAACACAAGTAGAGATAACCTTTTCTTGAATTTCCATCATCCATTGAGTTTGGATGGGACATGCAAGTACATTCTACTGACGAGCAAGGAGAAGATGAGGGTTTTGAGGTTCGCTTCGAATCCAAAGGTTAGAGTGGGACTCATTATGAGAGAAAGTTTGGAAGGATATTTCCCACTGAACATGATTGCTAACAAAGGAGGCAAAATCCCTCAGCTGAACATCACCTAAGAAAGGGGCAGGATTCGAATGGTGATCCAAGGGACAAGCCAACTCATGCAAATAAAGCTCACAAAGCAAGTTCTGCTCCTCAAAGTCACTTTCCAGAAATGTTTCCAAGAATTTAGCCGAGCTTGCTATTTCATATGGTCTCCCTTCTTTTACATCCCTTAGTTTAAACCAAATGAACTGCTCAAATAAAAACACAAGATAAGAGGAGGATGGTACTCTGGTACCCAACAATTCCTGAGAAAGAGTATACAACTGATCTTTTTCCACCTGCACGGATTTGAACTTTTTTAGCTCCTTTAGCTCCTTATGTATCTCTTCCCAACGGAGTTTTTGGAACATGAGTTCTTCTGCCCATCTTTCCTTCAATTCCCTGATGGTATTCCTATGTTTAGTAAGGGAAACCATTCCCTCTTGGCACCTCTCCACCTGACTCCTCCACTTCCTCACTTCTATTCTTAGGATTGAGAGTTCTTTTGTCAACCTCTGGATTTCTTCATCTTCAGCATGTTCTTCATTATCAGAATCCAAATTGACAAAATTTTGAGGAAGTTGAGTCCATACCTTATCATCTAATGTTCCAATTTGAACATCCTGTACTACCTGCATGGATACTTCTGAAATCACTTCTAGGCGTGTTGGTTCTTGCGTAACATCACCCCTTCCTTGAATTTCTCCTGCAGCAACTTCAACCATAGGTGCCTCTGAAACAACTTCTGGGGATGTTGGTTCTTTTGTAATAGCAACCTCTCATTGGATTTCTCCTATAGCAACCTCAACAACTGATTGTGAAGGTGTTGGTTCTTGTGTGGCAACCTCTTCCTGAATTTTGATCTCCCCATCTGCCTGATTGTCAACTACATCTTTGACAGGGGGATTCAAGGCCACTGGTTCTTGTGTAACAGAGCCTTACCCTTCTTTTTCTTCATGTTGTTGGGGTTGTAGAGTTACTTCCATGTCTTCTGAAATATGGAACTATTCTTCAAGGATTTTAGTGTCCCCCGAGGATGGTGATTGCATTTGTTCATCCTCTCCTAAATCCATATCAGGAATTATATCCATTTCGGGATTTTATTTCTTCTTGCTGCCTGAGAATCTCTAGAGAAATTTCTAGGGATGTTGGTTCTTGTGTGACAAAATCCTGGTTAAATTCCTCATTTTCCTGCTGCTGGGGTTCCATTTCTATTAATTATGTGTCCTGAGATGATTCAGGAGTCACAGCGCAGACTTCTTCGTTAAAATCAGAAATGTTTTCAGCCTTTGGTTCATCTACCCCAATTTGGGTGGCAACTTCAACAAGAATATTCGGGGATGCTGGTTCTTGTGTATCAGCACCCTGTTCAACTTCATCATCATCCTATTGTTGGAGTTCCATTTCTATTAGTTCTATTCCTTGAGACAGTTCAGGAGTCATGGTCCAGACTTCTTCACTAAAATCAGGAATAATTTCAGCCTCTAGTTCATCTGCCCCAATTTGGATGGCAACTTCAATAGGAATATTCAGAAATGCTGGTTCTTATGTATTAGCACCAAGTTTATCTACTACTTACCTTTGCTGAAGTTGCTCTTGGGGAGATTCACCATCCTTCCAATCAGATTATCCTTCTTCTGTTGGTTGTGACTGTAATTGTTCATTTTCCCCCTTTTCTGTACCAGGGATCATTTCTGCATCCCTCACTTCGATCTTAGGTTCTTCTTGTCCTTGTTATTCCACAGTTGTTGGTGCGGGTTGTTGTGTCACAAAGGCACGAACTATGAATTTGTAGCCTCACTAGTTAAATATTTCTCCACACATAGGGCAGACCACTCTTTCTTCCTCCTCACCTTCCTCGGTAAAAGGTGATCCTTCTAATCGGTCTGCAACTTCAACCAGTGTGTGTAGCTTCCTTTCTACCTGCTTTTTGCATGCTTCCTTCCAATTTTCTAGTTCTTTTGTGATTGTACTTCTTCTTTTAATAGACCATTTTCGTACAAAATTCCCTCAATTTGAGGTTCTTCTATAGTCAGTTCCTATGGAGCATCATTTGCTTTGGGTCTCAGACTGGGGAATTCAATCTGTGCTTCTAGGGTTTCCCATCTTGCTCGTGCTGCTTCAGATGCTATAACCGACCTGGTTCTTTTTCTTCTTATTGGTGGTGATGCCTGTATCTCTTCTTTTGATCTCCTTCTTTTCTTTCATGGTGTAGGAATCTCCAGATTTGCATCTAATGTGGAAGGGATATCTTCTATCAGTGTTTTCCTGTTATTCTTTAATCATATTTCCCCCCCCATTCATGGGAAGATTCAATTGTCAATACCTATGTGTTTCCTTCTATTATCATGGCTCTAACATCCTCATCTTTAATTTTCGCAGCATATAATGTTGCTCCAGCTTTATCCCTTATTGTCAGAGCTTCCATATTATTTAATCTTTCGAGGGGGTTTTCTCTTGTATTTTCCTCCAATTCTTTTGCTTGGTCATCTAACTGATCATCCGATCTAGTCTCATCTCCCCCACAACTAAATTGGAGGGACTCCTATCCTCCTGTTGCTACTCATATACCCCCAAATTTACATTTGCATGCTCCTCTTGGTTTCGAACAACCCCCAAGAGTACAGGTACTTCTACTTCTTCCTCTATTGGAATGCTAGGAAAAAGGACGAGTTCCTGGTTTATCTAAATTTGACTTGTGAATTGCTCCCAAGTTTGGTTCCTTTGAGCTAGGGCCGTTAATATTCTTAATTTGATTAGGCCATCGTGGGTAAGGGAGGACTTTGGATGCTTGGCTATTCTAACAAACCCCGCCATATGGTGTAGGTCATTAAATAGATAAAATGGAATGTTCAGTAAGGCCCTATGGCGTAGATGAGATAATAGAGGAAGTTTAGAATAATAAATAGTTTGATACCTACCTCCACAGGTGATATACTTCTTGAGGAATATTGCTACTTGATCCCATGGTCGAGGCAGTGACTTTAACACTATCCCTCTCCTCTATTAGAAAATCATGTGCCACAGCAGCATTGGGGGTTATTCGACCAAACCAGGCTCTTCCTAACTGAGGAAGGCCGATGACTTCATCCACTATTGCTTCAGATACTTCTATATGTAAACCCCTAACCTTTGAGTGGGTTTCTGTAATATTTAAGGAAAATTGTAGAGTTGTCTCTCGATGAAACCCATTCATGCGTGGGAAGAATTCAGTCCAGCCCATAGCTTCAAAATTAGTGAAAACTTCAGCATTTCTTCTCAGTTCTCATGTATTTGGAGTTTCATGCTGAGCTAGGATACCCATGTTTGTTTGAATTCAGAATTCTTTATCAGTCTGATAGATTATAGGTCCTGACAATGGAGGTTAAATCACAGAGTATGCGTGAACAGCTGAGAGTGGAGTTAGGTAAATTTGGAAAGTTAAGAGCATGGAAATGTTTGGAAATTTATCCCAAATTAATAAAGGTGGTGGTTATTAGATACGCTTAAATAGCCATTAAGTTGTACGAGTGGATAGTTAACAGTATGCGGGTGTAATAATGAGCGCAGAAAGGAAGGTATGATTAATGTTGTCAAATCTAGTTAATGCTTAATCAAGTAAATAATCAGAAGCATACTTTTGGAAATATGCAATGAACGGTGACCTTTAAGAATAGTAAAGCATGTGAAGTGTAGCCATTTAAATTTGATCATTATTGCAGGCATGCTGTAATGAATTTTTCTCCTGGCGGACCAAAACCATCTTGTCAATCTTGCTGAAAACATAATGAATGCGGTGAAGTAAATCAGAATCATTGGCATCAGGAATTGAGGCTAGATCTGGAGGAGTTGCGAACCAGGGTTGCAAAGAGTTATGACAATGTTCGAGGAGTCACAGCCATAGGCCATAGAGAAATCAAGCAGTTTGGTAGAGTCGCAGCCGTGAATCACAGAAAAAATAGCCAGTTTTGGCGAAGTCGCAGCCGCCAGAAAAGGTAAAAATGGTAAAAATGGAAGAGGTAAAAATGGGCAAGATTGAAACGATGTCGTAGCTGCTGAAAAAGGTAAAAATGGACAAGAATGAAATGGTGTCGTAGCTACCAAAAAAGGTTAAAAAAATGGGAAGAATTTAAACTGAGTCAACCGCGTGGGATGGAAAAAGGCATTAAGTTACGATGTTGCAACTTCACGGAACAGGATAAAGGGTGGTATTTTACGATGTTGGAGCTGCAGAAAAATGGAGAAATAGGAAAAGTTTTACGGTGTTGTAGCTACACGAATGGAGTAAAGGGTGGTATTTTACGGCATTGCGGCTGTTGAAAACTGAAAAAATAGGCAAAGTTTTACGGTGTTGCAGCTGCATGAATGGGGTAAAGGGCGGTATTTTATGGTGTTGTAGCTGCAGAAAAACAGAAAAATAGGCAAAGTTTTAGAGTGTTGCAGCTGCAAAAACAAGGTAAAGGGCTGTATTTTACAGTGTTGCAGCTGCAACTAACTGTTCAAGAGTTTTCTTCTGATGCAGGAAGTTACAAAAGGATGACCATTTTCGTTAGGCCTGATCATGACCATTGCTCCTCATGCACATCCCTGCACATATTCTTAAAAAAAACGGATCAAGTGGAAAGGAAAAGGAAAAAAATAATAGTAAAAATATCAATTTATTTATGTACAAAAATTTATGTAATATTTACAGCGATTATCTAAAGATTGAAAGGGGCAGAGAAAGATTCATGCCCTTATTCTAACTAGTAATCCAGGTCAGCTGCAATCTTTGAAGTGAATGCGTCCTTAAAAATGGGCTTATGGTATAGTCGCAACCTGTGACCGTTAGCAAATAATGGTGCACGATTCTCATCAATGGTTACTAGGAAGACTGTACCATTATCAAATACTCTATCTACCAGGCATGGGCCCAACCATCTTGTGTGTAACTTACCCTTGAAGTCCCTTTTGAATCTTGAATCGTATAATAATGCCTAGTATCCTTCGTAGAATACTTTCTTTTTCGATGAATCGATCGTGCCAATTGGATCTCTATTGTTTTATTAATACTGTCTGATCCACAGCAGCTAAATGTTTCTCATCAAGTTCATTCAATTGATTCAATCTTCTCTTCTGGGATTTAGTCACATCTAAGTTTACCTCTGTAGCTGTCTTCAAAGTCTTGATTTCAAATTCAATGGGAAGACAACACTTTTCCCATACACCAACTCATAAGGAGAGAAACCTGTAGTATTGCGCCAAGTAGTACGATACGTCCACAATGCTTCCAGAAGTCTATCAGCCCAGTCTCTACGATGGCTCCTGATTGTTTTGGTAAGGATGGCTTCAATAACTTTGTTAGTTCTTTCCACCCGACCATTGGCTTGGGGATGGTATGGCGAAGCTATCCAGTGCTGAATATGGTACTTCCATAGAAAATCTTCAAATTCATGCGACACAAAATGAGGTCCTCCATCTATAACCACTTCCTTGGGTACTCTGAAATGGGTAAAGATTTCACCATACAGGAACTCGATCACAGCCTGTTCGTTGGCTTTCACCAAAGCCACAGCTTCTACCCATTTCGTCATGTAGTCGGTACAAACCAAGATGTACGCTTTCTACCTGGAATGAGGGTTGATAGGGCCAACAAAATCTAAGGCCCATCTGTCGAAAGGTTCAACCACCAGTTGTGGTTGAAGAGGCATTTGATCCAATCCGTTAGGTTGGCCCATCCTCTTGTAGCTGTCACAAGACTGGACATATTTTTTTGCATCCCTAAAAAATGTAGGCCAATATTAGCCCATTCTCAATGCTTTGTGTCCTATCCTCCTGTCTGCAAAATGTCCCCCACAAGGCTTGTCATGGCAGAATATGGAATATTTCATCTTCTCTTACACATCTTTGGATCTCAAGATTAGGGGCTGTGTAGAAGATATGACTGTCTATCCAACAATAACTAGCACTTTGTTGAATGATTTTCCTCTTTT
Organism: Pseudotsuga menziesii; assembly: GCA_001517045.1. NCBI lineage: Eukaryota > Viridiplantae > Streptophyta > Pinopsida > Pinales > Pinaceae > Pseudotsuga > Pseudotsuga menziesii. The sequence goes on along the minus strand of LPNX010396696.1, from coordinate 47,259 downwards.
CTCTTTTTGACAAATGTGTCAGAAGCTTCCCTCCAGCCAAGTAGTTAGTGACATCTGCATAGCAAGGGGAATGAGTTGAAACTACAAATAAGTGTTCATCTGGAAAAGAGTCCTCAACAGGCATATTATCATCACTATTAGTAAAATGAGATAATAATTCAATGACACCATTTTCTTTTCCAAGTCTGTCTATAATGGTGATATCAAATTCCTATAATATTAACAACCATCTAGTTACCCGAGCACTTGTAACAGGTTTATTCATTAGATACTTGATGGTTGAGTGGTCAGTGTGCACAAAGGTAGGATATCTAGTGATATAATGTCGGAATTTGTTAATGGATTAAACAATGGCTAAAAACTCCTTCTCAGTAACAATATAATTAAGTTCAGCAGGAGCTAAGTTTTTGCTAATATAATAAACTGCATAATGTGCTTGACCATCTTGCTGTCCTAAAACTGCTCCAATGGTGGTATCAGAGGAATCTGAAGAAATGTGAAAGGGCAGGGCCCAATTGGACCCCCTTAGGATGGGAGTTGTGTACAGCTTCTCCTCAAGTTTAACAAACACTATCTGGCATGCCTCATTCCAAGTAAATTGCACATCCTTCATTAACAATGAAAACAAAGGAGAGGTAAGTTTTGAAAATTTTTCTATAAATCTTCTGTAATATCCAGCATTCCCTAAGAAACTACACACTTTTGTATGAGTTCCAGGAGTAGGTATACTTTTTATTACCCTAATTTTAGAGGGGTCTACCTGGATGACATCAATAGAGATAAAATTCCCCAACACTACCCCTTCACTCATCATCATATGGCACTTTTCAATGCTCAAAGATAGGTTGGTCTACTCGCAGTGTGTTAAAACCTTTTCCAAATTTTTCAATGCTTATTCAAAGTCTTTTCCATAAGGAGTAAAATCATCCATGAAAATTTCCATACTATCATTAACCAATTCTGAAAATATTCCAATGATAGCTCTTTGAATTGTGACTGGTGCATTGCATAAGCCAAAGGGAAGTACTCTGTATGCAAAAGTTCCCCAGGGACAAGTGAAGGTAGTTTTATCCTGGTCTTCAGGAGCAATCTGGATTTGATTGTACCCACTAAACCCATCCAGGAAAGAGAAAAACTTCTTCCCGGATAAGGTGTCAAGTACTTGATCGATGAAAGGTAGGGGAAATTTATCTTTCTATGTTTCCTTATTTAGCTCTCTATAGTCCACATAGACTCTCCATTTACCATTCTTCTTGGCTACTATCATGAGTGGAGACACCCACTCGCTGTCTGAAATGGGATATATAAATCCTACTTCCAAGAGTTTTTGAATTTCTTCCTTCACTATGTCCTTAAGATTGGGATTCATTCTTCGTTGAAGCTGGCACACAGGCCGGGATCCATTTTTGATATAAATGTGGTGGGTGCACAGATTAGAAGGGATTCCCTTCATTTTGTGTACTCCCAGGAAAATTACCCCTTATGTTTTTTTAAGAGAGTGATTAGGCATTCTTGTTCACCTGGAGCAAGACTAAGATTGATATTCAAGGTTTTTCCGGACTCTACCTCGACAGGAACACTTTTTGAATTTTTCAACACTGGAACTATGTGAGTATCACTGACTAATGTCTCCTCTGTGATATTTTCTTGTTCTTCTTCACCTAGAGTAGAATTCAGGATCTAATAAATTTTCTTATTGATAGAAGTGGGTTCACTGACGAAATCATTAATGGCATCGCCTTCAGTTTCATCTTTAAAAGTCAAGGCCTTCCCTATCGTTAATAATGGCTAAACGCTCTCTTCTTCCTCTGGCTCCATCCATAATGGAGTTTCATCTTCTAGGCTCAGCCGACCTGGAGGATAGAGAGTGAGGTTCTTTATCTAGGTTCCAGCTGATATGGTCATAGAACCTTATCAACAGTTGATTCAAGCATCAGCTATAGCTAACCACGGCCTTCCGAGGATCAATGGGTATCCTCCTAGCTGCGACTTAGGTTGTAAAACCAAGAAGTCAGCATGATATTACCACGAATCAACTAAGATAACAAGGTCATCCAAGATTCCTTTAGGTTTAATAGTGGATCTATCTGCCAGTTATAAAACGGTAGAAGTTGGCCTGAGATTAGTGAGCCCAAGTTTCCTTATAGTTTCAATGGTCATGACATTAATTGTTGTGCCTAAATCTACCAATACGTTGGGTATCTGTGTGCTCCCAATCTGCACAGTGACAGTGGGATTCCTAGGATTGTCGTATTTGGCCAAGAGGGTTTTTCCCATTATTAATTTTGATAATTTCCCTATGACATGAATAGTGGAAGGATCCCTGGGTTTTCTTCCTGGTTTCCTTGTACACAGATTCCGAATGGTTCTGGCATAGATAGGTACATTGTGAAGGGCCTAAAGGAGTGGAATTTTGACATAGATATTTTTTAACTCTCCTAAGAGGTTAAATTACGGTTGTCCCACTTCCTTCGGTAGTGTTAATCTTTCAGGGTATGGTGGTTCCCTAATAAATTGAGTAGACTGTGTATCGATAAATGTGTCTTCTTGTCTTTTAGTTGGCATATTGGTAGGATGTTCAGCGTCCTCAATAATGGGGGTCGATGTATTGGATAAATATTGTTGGTTCATCCTTTCTTCATGCACAGAGGATGGAACGTCCTATGATGACCAAAGGCTCCACTACCCTCCCTGATCGTAAGCAGATGTCATTGCAGGGAACTGGAATAATGGAGTAAGCAGGCATGTTGGTAGTCTCAAACTAATGGACTACTTTATTATTTGGGTTGGGGTTAGGTTGAGTAGGCATTTATGGTCATATCGGCATATTGGGGACATCATTATTCTAGAGTTGTAGTTGTGATTGCTGATAAGGCTGAGGGTATTGTTGAGGAGAGTAAAGTTGATGAGGAAATGTTTGATGTGGAATTTGTTGAGGAGGTTGGTTATGGGGAAACTGGTTCCTTGGATGGAAGTTCCTCCATCCAAGAGACCAAGGATTTTGTTCGTTTGGTGGTTGTGTCTAAGGGTTCCAGAATTAAAATTTTGCATTATAGGTTGACAGGGATACCATTGGTGGTTTGAATAATATGAAGGGACTTGTGTATTCATGTGCTGCATATTATTCCAATTATTCATGTTATTCAGAAATGAAAACAATTCTGGAGCCATACCTTGATTTCGAGGTTTCCATGGCTTTTTCTGTGCAATAAAGTAGGCTAGTTCCACATATGGAGTTGATGCCTGTAGAACTTCCTTCACTTGAGGTAGTGAAGGGCATTCTTTTGTGTCATGGTTCAGCTCACACAGCTGACACACTTCTACCTTAATGAGCGGGCACTCTTTGAGAGGGTGGTTCTTCCTACATTTAGGGAAGCATATACCAAGTGTGAGATCCTCTACTACTTGTTTCTGCTTTGCCCTGAGGACATCTATTTCCAAGGAGATGGAGCTCATCATTTTTGTCTTGAAATTTTAGAGGAGATTTCCTATTTCTACCTGGGTGGCTCATCCATTAGATGACTTTTGTGTTCTGTCAAAGACATCACATTCTGATTTGTCATGTTTATCCCATTTGTTGTTCCTGGAAGATCCCCTGGAATAACTTTTGCCTAGTTCAATGATATTTTCAAAGGACTCCTTTGAGATATCCCCCTTTCCTAATAGGTTCAACATGTCTAGGTAGTCTTCCCTAATACCGCGAAGTAGGATTATTTTGAGCACATCTAACCCCATATTATTCTGTCCAGCTCTCTGTACATTATATAAAAGCCTTTCAAAAAAGTATTCCAAACTTTCATCATCCCTTTGTACCATTTTAAATAGTTATTCTCTCTTATCCTTGGTATTGCAATACTCCTGATATTTCTCCAGGAACACATGTTTCATCCGGTCTCAGGTAGTGATAGTTCCCCCACCCAGGCTCGTGAACCAATGTAATGCATTGTCCTTCAGAGTTGCAAGAAAATTTTTTAGCTTCTATGCATTGGTGGTGTAGTCGTAGCTACGACAGAGGATGTCAAATTCAAAAACAAATTCATTTGGATCATGTGCCGCTTTTCCATAAAAATGAGGCAACACCAATGGCTATATATTTTTCATAGGGGCTATCCCCTCTAGCTGTTGAATTGGGAACTGGAGTGTAGAAACCATCACTTCAGGTGGGGAGTTACCCTTGTGATGTTGATTTTCACCCATTGCTTCTTCATGATCTTCGGGATCACGTCTATTGCTCATGTATTCTTCTGTTTTATCCTGTTCATGCTTCCACTGATCGTTAATTTTTTGCTGGAGCTGTGTCCACTCCTCTTCTATCACAACCTTCTCATTAATGTTATATATCAAATCTCGGTCAGTTGATCCCGCAGTACTAACTTTGTCTTCTTCTGTAGAGATATCCGAGGGTTTTGCAGCTCCTCCTGTGTTCTCCACTATGGAAACTGATGCTGCCACTCCAGGGGTAATTGGGATTCTTCTAATAGGTGTTTCCTAATGGAGAGCCCTAGTAGAATAATTGGTCCTATCAACCAGATTGTCAATGAATGTCCTTCTCCCCAATGTTGGATTTCTCCCACAACCTCGACCACCTGCAATGTTAGTGTTCTGTGGGGTTCTAGGATTTATAGGAATGTCACACTGTACCCTTCTCATATTCATGCAACCCAAAATTGCAAACTTGAAAACTGAAGAAAAATGAATAAATATAATTACTGGATACAACTACTATGGTGTCTAATAATTATCCTTCCCCAGCAATTGCGCCAAAATGTTGGGCACCCTATATGCAAGTTAATTAAAGCCAACATACAAAGTGTTCAATATAAATTGTCAACCCAGGAAAGTCTCTTATTTCAAGGATAATGTGCACTGTATATGCTTCAAACACTAAGTAGATGATGCTGTAAATGAATAACCCTACTTTCTTGTTCATCCCAACTCATCCCATAATCTACTTAATCTAGATTACCTTATTGAGAATGCAATCACAAATACCTTCTTACAATCCTTAATCTAGAATTAAAAGATTCAGGAAATAGACATCTAGATTACTTTTGCATAAAGTTAAATCCTCAATTACCAAGCCATCTAAAGATCCATCTCAACTATCTTAATTCAAATTAATCTAGGAATTCAAAGTGCAGGAATTAAGTTCTAGAATTATAAATGTAAAGGGATGAACTGCAAGGATCTAAAGAAAACAACAATTGAAAGAACTAGGGATGAACTGCAAGGATCTAAAGAAAACAGCAATTGAAAGAACTAGGGATGAACAAGGCTATCATAGCTATCACACAGTTGCATAAGAGAAAGCTAACCTACATATTCAACTGTCACACCACACCACTGCAGTTTACAAGGGATGCAATCACTGATCATTCAAATGAACACACGACAAGTCGATGACTATTTCAGCTTATTGTAAAATAAATGAATTTATCGTTAAATTCAAACCACACAATGGAATAAATAAAATACCTAATTAACTCAGCAATCCCTGTGGGAAGGCGGGCCCAACCTTTGCACAAAGATGTTGGAAGTAGCACACGTTATAACGTCGAGATCTGAAGAATCAAACTCCTTGTATTAAAATCGCAAGATGAACACACAACCCCTGTCATAGCTTATACAATATATTCGATTAATTTCCAACCCCTGGCTCGGAATAGTTCCCAGTATTTATACAATTACAATCATAACTTCTTCCCACTAATATGGGGCAGCCATGAAGATCTCTGATCTTCAGGCTACCCCAATTATGATAAGTTGTTACAACCGTGGCAAGATGGAAGCAAAAAATATAGGAAGGCTGTTACTCGAGACAGAAATGACAATCATGATCATTAGAGAAGATACTCCGTGGATTGCAGCTATTCTTGAGCAGCGGCACACTGTTGCATCTGAATATGTTGCAGCTACCTTTGTACAACTTGCATGGAATAGTATCCTTTGACCGCGTTCTTTGGGAAATGATGGAATGGATGGCGATTATCTCAGCAATGAATGTTCATTCCTCTCTTAGCATGTCAACCTACTACACCTGTATCCTTTACATCTTGAAATATCTTTATAAAACCACCATATGTTAGCATAATTCAAGATATAGATCCATGATTACAACAATCCTAAGCATTAATAAAATAAGACAATGATTAACCATACCTATATGAATTGAGGGACCAAGGGAAGGAAAAACATCTATTTAGTGTACATAATGGAGTAGGATGAGCCAAAAAGAGGTAGGTAAAGGTGGTCAAAAAGGGGTCATTTGTGGGCCCAACAAAGCCTAAATGGAGAGAGGTTATAAGAATTCTATGGAGTTAATACATCACTTGTGAGGGAAGATTTTCCTTAGTTTTCAAGTATCACATCAAATTCATCCAACATCTAAATCAAGAGTCGAAAATGAATTTACCATTTTTCTTTCTGAAGAGCCAACAAAAAATGTCAGACAGAGTAAAAGGGCATAAATATCACACTCAGCAGTCTATCTTTCATCATGGACTTATAAAATTGATTGTTAACACAGTTCTTCAAAAAAAGGGTAGAACCTGGGAACACTTTGTGTTTTTTTCAGGTATTCATACTCAACAAGAAGGTTATCCCAAGATAAGGAAAATGAACAAACAACATTTCCTTGCAAAGAGATCAAAGAGAGAAATAGTTGACGAGCTAGTGAAAGACAGTATTCAAGAAGAATATTCAGTTTAGAAATTTGAAGACTTTGTGTATGAAGAGAGCAGAGGAGCAATCAATGAAAATCAAGAGCAACTTTCAGAGAATATAGAAGAAATTCATAGAGTTGATACAAAGAAAGCACGGGGTAAGAGTTCTTTACAACAGAATCAAAATATCACAGATGTACAATAATATATAATGGAGTTTCTTGTTATGGACAATTTGAAAGATGATAACCCACAGATTTCAGATGAAAAATCTAAAGAAGAGTCATTTGCAGCAGGATTAAAATGTGAGATGGTACAACTTTTAGCTATTGAGTATTAAGGAAAATCATTGGTAATGCTAGGAGGAGCATAAACGAGATGGAGATCTAAAATGAGAGCAAAAAACAAATTAAGGCTTAACATGAAAAAGATTTTAAATCCAAATTTTGCTAAAGAGAAGGTGACTGTAATTGAAGACTCGTCATCTCAAGAAGACTTGGAGGATGAAGAAGGCATGGATTCTAAGCAGGTTTAGAGTAAGAAGGAACATTTAGTGACTCTAAAGTCATCACCAGAAAAAGACAAGGTTGCTGAGCAACCAAAAGTTTGCAGTACTGAAAAAGATAGGCCTCTAGAAGTTCATGTAGAGGAAGCATATAAAGAAGAGGAAGATGATGATTTGATTTTCGGAAAAAATGAACATTCCATCATTATCAGGCAAGACCTCTACAGCAAAAGAGGGACTAGGCATAGATTCTGAAATCGAGAATCTATAAAACACAGTGAAGCAGTGCAAGTATCAAATCAGTTTTCTGAGTGAACCAAACGAGGGTTTAGTCATGACTAACAGAAGGTTAAGGGAGGATGTAAATGACTAAAACACTCATTATCAGGAATTAATTTATGTTTCAAAGAAATCTCTAAGGAGAAAGAAGAAGAATCAATACAAATTTGGAGACATTAGAGGAAATTTGGGGTCTAAAATAGGCCTTATAAGAAAACGCGCCAATAATAAATTTTGTGATTTGGAATTTAGAAACCAATAGAATTTCAATAAAATGAGTCAACCATAATGGTTGAATTGACATATTTGTCATAAAAGAAAACTATTTTTTTGTTCGTATTTTCGACATATCTCCCCGTTTCTTTACTCAAATTCCGAGCGGGAGAGCTCGTTGGATGTGGAGTTTAATTCCACATCCAACGAGTACCCACACTTCATACTTTTGGTGGACCCCTCTACCCCAAAAATAATAAATACCTAAAAAAATGTGATGATGATGTCATCATCACGTTTTTTCAGGTATTTCTTATGTTTGGGGTAGCGGGGTCTATCAAAAGTATGCAGCGTGGAAAATCGTTGGATCCAGAATTAAATTCCACATCCAGCAAGCTCCCCCTCTTGGAATTTGAGTAAAAAAACAGGGAGATATGTCGAAAATACGAACAAAAAAAGTATTTTTTTGATTCTTCCTCCAAAATTAATAACTATTATTTTATTATTTTAACTATTATTTTATTATTTTCCTTAAGAGGCCCATTTTAGACCTCAAATTTCCTCTAATGATTGAAACAAACAATTAAATATTTGACCCATTAGAATGATAGACTATCGAAGAGGATAGAAGACCTGGAAGCTGAGTAGAAGAGAACTAGAAGACAGTCACATGCCCTAGAAGGGATTGCGTTACTGGCTGAAGCGGCCAAAAACCTATAAAGATTACTACTGATAGGGGTCATGTGGTTTATTTTTTGTAATAATAGTTTATTTTGAAAGACAATTATCCTAATAGCAGTTTTGAAGTTTAAACCTAAAGTTAGTTGGTTATGTAACTATTTTTGGTGAAAGAAGGATAAATGTAGGAAATCAGGTGAAAGTAGGGTTCAAATTTTCATTCAAGGAGAGGTTTTTTTTGTGCTATGATATTTCAAGCCAACATTTATAACTCTTATGTAAGGGGATGAATGTTTTTTGATTATATATAAACTGATAAGCCTTTTTACCTCTCATGTTGTTTCATTTCTGATATGGTTGATTGCTCAGTCTACAATTTCATTTCTTGTTTAAAGGTTTTATTCATGTAAATGCTTGTAGCATGTGGGTGAAATTAGTGTTTCATGTGTAATGTTTGTGGCTTATTGGGATTTTTTTGATCCCTAGTTTATCTAATTGTGCATGATTCAGTTCTGTATTAGCTTGTTATTGTTTTTCCTCCTTGCTGATGAAGTTTTAAACCAAAACCCTAAAAAACCAATTTTATTCTATTTATGTTTGAGATTGTGTTAGCTTGTTCTTGTGGTAGTCTAGGAACAATTTCTAGAACTAACATCTTTGGCATCATTTCCGAGGACGAAACTGAAGGTATATCTTCCCTAGGTTTTCATCATTCAATTGATTTTGAAGGGCGAGCAAAATCAGCAAATATTTTAGACTACAATTTCACCAAGCAGTGTCCACAGTGGCTACCAAAAGGATTGGAACCAGGAGAAAACCTACTTCACCTTTGCATCCAGGTATTCCTGATCCAGAACATATTTTGAAGGAAGCTAGGAAATTCAAAGACCACGGTCTTCTCTTTCTTTATATACTTCTGATTTTTTTGACCTAGTATCACCTTTTTCACATTCAGAAGAGAAAAAAGAAAGTCTATCACATGGTCAATTATTACTTTACCAGTTAGTAGCTTCCAAGTTTTTACTGACACACAGTCCTTTAAAAAAGAAAAAACTCAGTCTCCTAGAAAGATCCCTTTGTTTCAATTGAAAACCAGCAAAATCTTTTTCAGCCCAATTCCAGTCTAGTAAACAAACCTTTTCATTCACCAAACCCTAGTAGCTTCACAATGGCATCTCAGCAACCTCTAGACATGATGGACAGAATGGTGGCTGCTAGGTATGCACCATTAGTCCTTCCTCAACCATTGAATTCCCTTCCAAGAGGGGATTATCAGAAATATTTACCAAGGTTCAATGGTTAGGGAGAAACAACTGCTGCAGAACATTGGGATTCCTTCCTTAGTTATGCAGATAACCAAAACATTGAAGCAAAAGATGTATGGATGAGGGTGTTTGTGTAGATTCTGGATGGGGAAGTTAGGAAGTGGTTTAGAGAATTACCAGCAAATTCAATCACCTTGATAGAAGAGCTACAGAATGCATTTATAGGGCAATGGGGTGACACAAAAGACCACACTTACTATATTACTGAAGCCTTAAGGAGGAAGAGGGATGAAACCATAGCAGATTTTTCTAAAAGATTTAATAAGATGTATGGTAGGATTCCGGATGAAATTAAACCCTTTGAAACTTCAGAAAATATTACTTGTGCCAATGCTTTCGATCATGAATTCTCTTTACACCTAAGGGAGAGGAGACCAGTTACCTTATTGAACATGCAAGAAGATGCTTTAGAGGTAGAATCCAATATCCTTGCTTCAAACAGACTTAAAGTGAATTCAGATCAGCAAACATATGATAGAAAGAGTAAGAAAGAAGTGATTCCAGCATCCTCCACATCACAGTCAGCTGATTGTAAAATTGATGAAATGTCTAAGTTATTCAAAATATTAACAAAAAAACTTAATAAATTAGAAATGGAAAAGAATTCAAACAGACCTGCAAAAGAGGGAGAAAGAAACCATAATAATCCTAATCAATTTAGGCGTCATTTTGCACCCAGATTTATCCCTAGAGAGCGAAGAAACAATGATATATGAAGGGAGAGGAGAGAAAATGAAGATCAAACAATTCCCCCTCCTCTGCAAAATAATATGATAAATGAAACTAAAGAGGGTGAAGATATGCAGGATGAAGATTTAAATCAAGATATGAATTATTTTGGATAATTTTCAACTGAAGGTTTCTTAACAGAAGATGAATATCTAAATTCTGAATTTTTTGATGCAAATGTTTACCAAATAGAAAGTGATTTGGCTCATCAAGTTTCAATAGAAATAGGTCATTCAGAACCAAGAAGGTCTATTAATTTAAGGTCTGGCCCAAAACAGCTAGCTTAGGTTTCCAAGAAGAAAACAGTTTCATCTACTAAACAGGTTTCTAGTCAAGCACGAGATAAAAGAACAAATCAGCGTGAGTCATATAAAACTGCAGAGATTGAAGAGATAAACATGAATGTGCAGACATTTAATTTTGAAAATGAATGGTGTAAAATCAAGATTCCATTCCCCTTTACTAAGTTAATGAAGAATCCATGTTATAGAAATCCAGTTCTCAAGATGATAGGTGCAACTGCTAATCAAATACCCTCAGGTACTGTGAACTTACAGGCGAAACATCCTAGAATCTTTATTGGTTATGCATTAGCTAATAAAAATGAAAGCGATTCAAACTCATCTCCACCATTCTATATAACATTGACAATTCATGATCAGATGATTCATAATTTTTTACTTGATTCTGGTGCTTCTCACAATTTGATGCTTAAGGAAGTTATGGAGGCTTTAGGGTTAAGTATTACAAAACCCTATCATCACTTCTATGCATTTGATTCCAGGGTTGTTAAATGTTTGTGAGTGATTAAGGATATGGTGGTAAATTTAACATAGTTACCTATGAAAACTGTCATCATGGATGTTGTGGTGGCAGATATTGCTCCTAAAATTGGAATGTTACTTTCAAGATCTTGGGCCAAGAAGGTGGGGGGTACTTTACAAATGGATTTATCATATTCAACAATTCTTGTTTTTGGAGGAGAGAATAGGATATTGTATAGATAATTACAGTATGCTTACATTGTCACTGATGACAAGAACCCAACAAACCATCCACTTTATGTTGTAGAAAAGGATTTGGGCTCACGCATGTTGCATTTATGTGATGATAATACTAGTGGTATGTTGCAGGTTGAAAAACAAAAACCATTCAAATGCTCTGTTGAACAAAATGATGAGTTGTGGAAAATGTATTTTGATGGCTCTTCATCTAAAGAAGGAGCTAGAGCAGGTATTGTTTTGGTTTCCCCTGGTGGTAAGATGATAAGTTTGATGTATAAATTGGAGTTTGTAACCACAAACAATACAGTAGAGTATGAGGCATTGTTATTGGGTTTAAATGCCGCAAAAGACCTGGGAATTCAGCAAATTTTTGTTTATGGCGACTCCAAATTGGTTGTCCAACAGGTAAGGGAAAAACACCAAGTTAAGGGGGATTTGTTGAAAGTATATAGGAATGAGGTATCAGACATGATTGATAACTTTTTTATTTCATTTAACGTTACTTTTATTCCTAGAGATCATAATCCGACAACTGATTCACTTGCCTTAGCAGCCACACATTTCAGAATTCTAAAACAAACTCAGTTAAAGTACCCCATTGAAGTCAGATACAGACCTCTAGTACCTAATAATATAAAAAAATGGAGGGTTTTTGAAGATGACATAGAAATAAAGAAATTTATGGAATTGACTGGTGAGTTTTCAAATATGGTTATTGATCAAGATGAGTAGGAGGAAGTTGAAGAGGTTGATGAATGTTTAAAAACTGAAATTGTTGGACATAAAATTAGTGAATTGAAAAGAAATTTTATTCCCAAAGGATTGGTCCCCCTTGAAAGATTTTTTTCAAAAGATGATAATCCTCTGAAACCAGGAATGCAATATTCAGAAGAGAGCATTCTAGAATGTAATATTGGCACAGAAGAGCAGCCTAGAATGGTGAAAATTTCAAAATCTCTTTCAGCTGAGCAAAGAAATAGGTACATTAAATTTTTGAAGGAGCATGTTGATGTATTTTCTTGGTCCTATGATGATTTGAAAACTTATGGCACAAATATTACACAACATAAATTTCCTTTAAAGCCTAATGTAAAACCTTTCAAACAGAAGTTAAGAAGAATAAACCCTTCCTTATTCATAGTCATAGAGAAGGAGGTTAAAAAATTATTGGATGCAAAAATCATCGTTCCACTCAGATACTCATCATGTGTGGCTAACCTAGTTCCAGTTAGAAAAAAGAATGGAGAGATAAGATTATGTGTGAACTTTCAAAATTTAAATAGAGCTTCACTAAAAGACAATTACCCATTGCCTAAGATTGAGCAGGTTTTGCAGCAAGTAATGGGTGGTCAGAGAATGTCAATGGTGGATGGATTTTTGGGGTATAATCATATTGCTATGCATCCAGATGACAAGGACAAGACAACTTTCACCACCCCTTGGGGTACTTTCGTGTATGACAAAATGCCATTTGGTCTAATGAATGCTGGTGCGACATTTCAAAGAGCTATGGATATAGCCTTTGTTGGGGAGAAGGAAAAGTTTGTTGTGATTTATTTGGACGACATTACAATGTTTTCACAGCCTGATGAAGAACATCTAAAGCACCTCAAACAAACCTTTTAAAATGCATGAAATTTGGACTGTCACTAAATCCATAGAAGTCACATTTTGTTGGTCAGGAGGGAAGACTTCTGGGACATGTGGTTTCAGTAGATGGAATAAGAATAGACCTTGAGAGAGTTATGGCCATTTTAAAAATAATTTTTCCTAGAAGTAAGAAGGATGTTCATTCATTCATTAGCAAGATTAATTTTCTGAGATGGTTTATTCCTAATTTTGTTGAAACTATGAAGCAGATTACAGCTATGTTAAAAAAAGATCAAGAGGTGAAATGGACAGCAAAGGCCAAGAATTCATTTGAGAAGATAAAGAAGGCCCTTACAGAAGCCTCAGTGTTGGTGAGTCCTGATTTTTCGAAATATTTTCTAACTTTTTCCTTTGCATCATAGGATACAATAGTTGTTATTTTACTACAGAAAAATACAGAAGAGCTGGAGTAGCCAATTGCTTTCTTTAGTAAGACTCTCAGGGATTCAGAATTGAAGTATAGTACCTTGGAAAAGCAAGCATATTCATTGGTAAAGGAATTGAAATTTTTGAGAATTTATATTTTACATTCAAAGATCATTGCTTATGTTCCTAATGCTACTATAAAAGACATTTTGACTCAGCCAGATTCTGAAGGAAAGAGGGGAAAGTGGATTGCAAATATTATGGAGTGTGATGTTGAAATCAATCCTACTAAGCTAGTGAAGGGATAGGGTTTGGCTAAATTGTTAGCAGACTCAAATTGTGAATCTATTGGCCTCCATTTGATGGTAGAACAATCAGTACTAGAATAATTGCAAGCAGGCTAAAACAAAGAGGAAATTATGGACAGGTATGCAAACTCAGTTTGGTATGCTGACATGGTTTATTTCTTATTGTATTTATAGTGTCCTGAACATTTAGACAAAACAACAGTTAGATAACTGAATTTGAAGGCCACTAAATATTGTTTAATAGATCAGCAAATACTTTGGAAGGATCCAGGATGGGTATTGCTCAAATGTTTAGACAAGTCAGAAATTGAGGAAGTTATTTCAGAATCACATGAGGGTGCTTATGGAGGACATAAATACTGGAAGGCTACCTCTTATAAAATCTTGATTTATGGGTACTATTGGCCTTCTTTGTTTTATGATGTATATCAGTAGGTAATAGCTTGTGTTCCATGTCAAAATTTTGTTGGTTAAAAAAACTTGTTTCTTTACCATTGAAGCCCATCGCAGTTAATGCTCCTTTCCAGCAGTGGGGTATAGACTTTATAGGTGAAATAAACCCTTCTTCTTCTGGACAACATAGATGGATTCTTACAGCCACTTATTTTTTCACCAAATGGGTAGAAGCCATTCCTACAAGGAATGCAATTGATAGCGTTATAATCAATTTTATTCAAGAGAATATTCTAAGTAGATTTGGGTGCCCTAAAAAATTGTTGACTGGTAATGCTAAATACTTCAAGTCTAAATATATGGTTACATTATGTGAACAAAATGGAATTTTTCTAAATCATTCTACACCTTATTACCCTCAAGAAAATGGGTTAGTAGAATCCACAAATAAAAACATTATTCAGAGAATTAGGAAATTGTTAAGTCAGAATAAGAGGTCATGGGATTCAATGTTAAAATATGCACTTTGGGCAGATAGGATAACTACTAATAAGGCAATTGGTTCCTCTCCTTTTCAATTAGTATATGCCACTGATGTTGTATTTCCAGTTCAGTTAGGTCTTCCAATAATGAAATTCTTTCAAGATATTTTGGAGGAACCTAATTATATTCAAAGGAGATTTTTTTCACTTATTGAATTACAACAAGAACGTGATGCTGTAGAAGAAAAGGCTCAAATGTACAAAAAGGAAATCAAAGAAAGGTTTGATAGGAAGATTAAGGAGAATACTATTTCTTGTGGAGACATCGTTTTAAGGTGGGATGCCAGAAATGAACAAAAAGGTAAGAATGATAAATTTGACAATCTATGGTTTGGCCCTTTCATAATTCGAAGCTGTTGGAGAATAATACCTTGATATTGTAGACCTTGGAAGGTGAGGAATTGTCTAATCCAGTGAATGGACGATTCCTCAAGCACTTTTACAGCTAATGAATGTAAAATACTTGTCTTTCATTGTATATACCGGTGTGACAGAGATTGAATAAAGACTCCATAACCCAATGGAATTTTTACAAAGTAGCAGACAGGATCACTTAGATGGAATGAGGCACTGGTCTACAGGTTCTTGAAGCCTCATAAGGAGGTCTTCATCCTACAGCACGAGCCAGATGTTGTAACTAGATTTTGTTCTTAGTTTATCTGATCTTTTTGTCCTAATTTTTAGCCTTTGGTTTAAAATGATTTTATATTTTATGTTGGTTTTAAGAATTTTTGACAATCAGTCATTTTTGTTATATTTAATGCTTTTAATGGTTGAATTATTTCATTATTTTAGTCTTAAGGTTTGTATTTTGGGCTTATTGGTTAATATGTACATCTTTAAATTTTCAAAAACTTATAATAAAATTTTATTCCAAGTATTATGCTTTATGACTAACCCTTTTTTTAAAGCATTAGTTAAAAATATGCAAAAGAAGATTCTTGTAGCACAGGAGTGAAGACCAAAGAAGGAAAGCGCTACAAGAATCTCGTGTTTTTGAAATTAGGAAAAATAACGGTGATGTTGTGTATTCTAAAGAAGAGGAGGTCATTCAACACCTGTGAGGACAGAATGCTATGTGTTTAAAAGCCCAGTAATGATTACGACAGGTGAGCAAGAAGTGGCAAGGATTATTAAGGATCGTGGTGTCACCTGTCGATTTTTAATTTGATAAAATCATTGAAGGAGCGGGTGGGTAGTCATGGCCGTTGAAGAGAAATGTGAGGAATTTTGTTGATACATATGAAGACATGATGGTGCATATTCAGCAGTTTTTTCCATCATCATGATAAACGTGCATCCAAGCTGCCAGTTCATTGTTACAGAGAAGCATTTCCGAAATATTTTTTAACAGTTCTAAAATAAATTTGTAAGTTAGGGTTGTATAGCAAAGATGAAAAAGAGTGGTAAAACAAACAGAGTGGAACCCATGGATACCAATTGAGAAGAAAATTTCTCTGACTGTTCAACGATTTTTCAAAGGGTTGGTTGGTTTTATTTTTTCCAGAGAATTAATGGTTTCAACCTAGAATTGTCATACATATTTTCACAAGGTTTTGATAAGAACACTGTTCCATTTGACACCCTCAAATTCGAAATCACCAAAGACTTAATTGAAGAAGCCACAAGTATAGCAGGTGAAGGAGAATTTTGGTTTAAAAAAATACCTTTTACTTTCAATTCAAGAGATTTATTATTGCCAGAGGTTGAAACCCTAGACTAGGGCAAGGGTGTTTAGTTACATAAATTCAAGCCTGAATGGAGAGAGGTTATCAGAATTCTACAGAGTTACATCACTTGTGAGAGAAGATTTGCCTTTGTTTTCAAGTATCACATCAGATTCCTCCAACATCTAAATCAAGAGTCCAAAATGAATTTACCCTTTTTTCTTTCTGAAGAGCCTGCAAAAAATGTCAGATAGAGTATGGGAAAGGGTAGTATTGATCTTGACCATGGTAATTTCAATAATGTGTTGTATGTTCTAGGTCTTGCCTCTAATCTCTTGTTAGTGTATCAGATGACTCACACTAGGTCTCCAAAGAAATTCATATTCTCCCCCAATGAAGTTGAAATCACTGATATTTCAAATGGTAAAGTCATAGCAAAAGGTGTTGGTGATCACACTTCGAAGGTATACAAGTTTTCCCATTTTCTACCCTACTCAAACCCCTCTACTATTCTTACTCATGCTAATGAATCAAGCAAGCTTTGGCATGAAATACTTGGCCATATTAACTACAAGTATCTTTTTAATTTGAGTGACAAAGACATGGTCATAGGGTTACCAAACATCAAATTTTCTAAGGGATTTTGTCAAGGTTTCATCCTAGGAAAACACCCAAAGCACAAGTATGAGAGAGCTAGTCATGAGAGAAACTATGCACCTCTTGAGTTGATACACAATGACATTGTTGGTCCATTCCCTCATATTTCCATGATTCAAGCCAAATATGCACTCACTTTCATAGATGACTTTTCCAATTATTGTTGGGTTTACTTACTAAAGCATAAGTCTGAAGTATTTGACCTCTTCAAAGTCTTTAGAGCCTTGGTTGAAAACCAATCTGGGTGGAAACTCAAGATCCTCAAACCTGACAATGGTGGTGAGTATGTCAAGTCTAATTTCATCCAATATTACAAATATGTGGGTATCTAGATCCAAATTTATATTCCTTACACACCACACCAAAATGGTGTTGCTGAGAGGAAGAAAAAATCACTGAAGGAGATGGAAACTTGCATGATGGAGGCTAAAAATTTGCCACCAAAGTTTTGGGCCGAGGCTATAAACTATGCACCCTGTATTCAGAATAGGGTGCCACATAAGCAGCTTGATGGTATGACTTTTTTCGAATCTTGGAGTGGGCACAAGCCAGATGTGACCCATTTCAGGATTTTTGGCTCAAAGGCTTGGGCTAGAATTCCATCTGAAAAGAGGAAGTCTTTGCAACCCCAAAGCCAAGAGTGCCTACTTTTTGGGTATTCTGAACATTCAAAAGGGTACAAGCTAATAAACTTAAGTAGTAACAAATATTTCATTGAAATAATTGTTCAGTTCGAAGAAGATCCTTTAGCAGCAGTTGAAGTTGAAGAGTCCTCTTCACCACCACAGTAATTGATTGTAAGTGAAGCGACTAATGAGCTTGTTGATTCTGATATGTCTGATAATGATGAATTAATTGCAGACCCCTAGAGACCTACAAGACCAAAGTGTTGATGTATTTGTAACTTCAGAATGTATTCACTTGTATATTTTATGTATTGTACCCCGATGTTTCTATCAGGAAATATTTGTAATGTAATTGAGTCATGTCATACCCCGATGTTCCTATCGAGAGAATCAATAATGTAAACAAGTCATGTAAATTCATAGAGGGTAGCCCTCCTTATTTTTCAAGGGTTGAAGTCCCTACAGTTTCGGGGCACTAAGGTTATTAGAATCTCCTAGAGAAGTCGGCCTTCGTAAGTTATTGTCAAGTCAGGAATTAGTATAAATAGAGAGTGAGCCTCTCTATTTATCACACAGTCATTTACACTCAGTTGTAGCACATGAGTGAGAGAGGAGCTAGGATAAGAGAGAGAATAGCTCTCGGAGATCATCTTACTGTCTTTGGGTTTTACTGCTACTATTGGTTCCTATTCTATCTCTAACGAAGTTGCGGGGTTTTCTCCTTTATGGTTTTCCTGAGGAAAATATTTTTCTATTGTCTCTTGTGATTGATTTTTGTGCATGTTATTCTCTCAGATAAGATCCTAATATAGTACTCTCTAAATTGATAAAAATCTAACATGGTATCAAAGCTAACATGGGAAGACGACACTGTGCAGCCGCGGATGCTAGGGCTTCTTATTTTTGGGTCTCTCTCCACAATCCATTAGCAAAACAAGGCTGTGCTAAACCTCCATTGAAGGGCGCATCTTTTTGTTGAAGCAAAATCTGATTCTGAGAATTTTAGTTTTTGACGCACCACTACATCAGGAAATTAGGGCTTTTCACTCAAGAGAAATTTTTCAGTGAGCCCAGGCTAGAATTGCTCTCCTCCTCAAAATCAAAGTTTAGAGACAATAATCAAGGTTTTTGGTTGGGTAGAACTCCAGGAAATTCAAACCCTAATCTTCCATAGAACCAAAAAACCAGCACTGCATAAGATCAACTCCAGATCTAGTTTTCAGCTTCTCAATTGGTAATATCTAAATCTTTTGTATTTCCATTTGAGGATATCAATTAAGATGTCTCCTCACACCAATCTTGATGAAAATATTTAGGGAGTTGATAACTTCAGAGCCTGGAAGTATAGGATCTCCCTGGTCCTGGAAGAAAATGAGTTAGACTCTTACATAAATGAAGAGGTTTCAGTTCCAAAGGGAGATGAGGCTAAGGCCTTACACAAAAAGAATTTGGTCATGGCTAAGAGGATTATTGCCGATTCAATCAAGGATCGCCTCATACCACAGGTGTCCTCCCTAAAGACACCTAAATAAATGTTTAATTCCCTGACTAAAATATTTGAAGGAAAGAACATAAATCGGAAGATGACCTTGAGGAACCAGTTGAAGAATGTGAAGATCCAGAATGCGGAGACCATACATTCATACTTCACAAGGGTCTCTCAGATCAAAGAACAACTTGAAGCAGTGGATGAAGAAGTGGAGAATGCAGATATTGTGATGACCACCTTGAATGGTCTCCCTAGGTCATGGGACTCCTTCATTCAAGGGATTTGTGAAAGAAGAAATCTAGTCGCCTTTAGTAGACTATGGGAGGAATGCTCATAAGAAGAAGCTCAGATAGTATCCCGAGAAGAAGATATGGGAAGTGAAGATCAAGATCTCATAGTACACTCCAAGAAAAGTAGAAGGGACTATCATCATTCCAAAGGTAAGCATTTCAACTCTAGAAAATATAACAAGGATATATCTAAATACAGATGCTTTACAGGTGATGAAAGAGGAAACTTTGTAAGAGATTGTCCCAAGAATAAGAATAGCTCTCACAGGAAGAAAGGAAACAAGAGAAGACATCATGCTCACACTGCAGAGGACGATGAACCTTCCACAAAGAGAATCAAACAAGAAAGTGATGAAGAATATGTTTTGATTTCTGCTCTCACAGGAACTATCACACATGGAAGCAATGATTGGCTTATAAACCATGGGGATTCCAAACATATGACGGTATTCAAATAATCCTTTGTGAAACTATCTGAACATGAGTTACATCACAAGGTGAAACTTGGGGATGACTACCAGTATCCAATAAAAGGTAGTGGTGAATCCTCCTATAAGCTAGACTCTGGAAAGTCTATGAATATGAAGGATGTCTTGTTTGTACCAGGACTAAAGAATAATCTCCTCTCCATATCTGCATTGGATGCAAAAGGCATAAGGGTTGTATTTGTAGATGGACAAGTTCTTATGTGGCCAAAGGGAAAGACTATAGATGATGCATTTATGATTGGAGAGAAAGAGGGAGGATTCTACAAACTAAAGGGCCAACCAAAACAATATTTGGTCCATGACTCAGTAGAGACAAATTAACTTTGGCATAGAAGGCTTGCACATGTGCACTACAGAGCACTACCACTTTCAAGAAAAGTTGTTGAAGGTATTCCAAAAACACTGAAAAAGCATGAAGGTGTTTGCAAAGGATGTACGAAAGGAAAGAACACAAAGAATACATTTCCAGGTAGTGAGAACAAGGAAAAAGGAATCTTGGAAATCATCCACTCCGATGTATGTGGTCCGATGTCATCCAGTTCATTAAGCGGGTATGTATACTATGTTTCTTTCATTAATGATTTTTCTAGGAAGACATGGCTATACTTCTTGAAGAAAAAAGATGAAGCATTCAACAAGTTCAAGGAATTCAAAGCCTTGATCGAGAACCACAGAGAAAATAATATCAAGACCTTTCTATCAGACAATGGTGTAGAATTCACATCAAATGAATTCAAATATTTATGCAGAGATTCAGGGATTAAGAGGGAGTTGACCACTCCATATAATCCACAGTAGAATTGGGTTGCAGAAAGGAAGAATAGAATGATCATCGAAGCTGCAAGAGTAATGCTTCATGATCAAGATCTTCCCATGCATCTAGGTTCAAAAGCTGCTAGAACAACGGTATATGTATAGAACCGTAATCCACACAAAGTACTCGAGAACAAGACACATGAAGAAGTATTTTCCATCAAGAAACTAGAGGTCAGCCATCTCAGAATATTCGAATGTCCTATGTACATACACATTCCAAAAGAAAAGAGGACAAATTTAGATCCTTCTAGAAAGCTTACAAAATATACTTCCTAGGATTCAAGAAGATCGACATTAGTAGAGACGTAAAATTCGATGAAGATTCGGCTTACAACAAATCCAGAAAGAGACCAGTTGAAGACTCTGAAGAAACATAAGTACCAATAATTCAAGATACAACTATGAATGATGCAAATCAAGATGGAGATCGAGAAATAGAAGAACCCCAAAAACCTGTAGATCCACCCCAAGAGAAGAATCCTCACAAGAGGAAACTTGCATGGGAATGAGAGGCTATCCAAGGTGAAGAAAGATATGGGGCTCTAGAAGAAATGCACAGAGAGAGGAAAAGAACCACATCCTGCACCGGTTATGTAGACTATTATGTGACATCATTGATAAAGAACCTTCCAACTATGAAGAATCGGCAGAGAAGAAAAAATGGAAGGATGCTATGATCGAGTAGTACCACTCAATCATGAAAAATGATGTCTAGGATGTTGTCCCTAGACCAGAGGGGAAGTCTGTTGTGACTTCAAAATGGATCTACAAGATCAAGCATGCTGCAAATGGTAGCATAGAGAGACATAAAGCAAGATTCATGGCTTGTGGCTTCTCCCAGAAAGAAGGAATAGATTATGAATAAAATTTTGCACCTATAGCTAGATACACTTCCATCATATCAGTACTTGCTCCAGATGTAGTAATGAAATGGAATATACACCAGATGGATGTCAATACTACTTTCTCAAAAGGTGTAGTATAAGAGGAAGTGTATGTGGAGCAGCCACTCAGTTTTGAGACACATGACAGGGAGACTCATGTGTGTAAATTTAAGAAATACCTATACGGTTTGAAATAGGCACCTAGGACATGTTACGGAAAAATTAACAGCTTCCTATCCAGTTTGGGCTTTACTAAGAGTAAAGAAGATTCCAACCTTTACTATAAGGTTGAAGAAGGGAACCCAGTAATACTCCTACTATATGTAGATGATCTGTTTGTAACGGGTGTGGATGGGTTTATTGCTAATAGAAAGAGGAATATGGCTGTCGAGTTTGAAATGAAGGAATTGGGTATGATGCACTACTTTCTAGGCATAGAGGTGTGGCAGAGTACAGATGGAATCTCCCTAGGACAAGGGAAGTGTGCAGTAGAGATCCTGAAGAGGTTTGGGATGATGGACTGCAAGGTGATGACCACACCTATGGCATCGAACCTGAAGCTATTGAGTGATGCTTCATCAGAATCGGTTGATGCTACGATGTATCACCAAATGATTAGGTCCTTGATGTACCTGATGAATACGAGACCATATATTTGCTTTGCTGTGAACATATTGAGCCAATTCCTGACGGATCCGAGACATGTTCACCTGATTGCTGCAAAGCATATTCTGAGGTACCTGGAGGGTACAGTTGATTATGGGATCAAGTATGAGGTGGATGACAAGATTAACCTAGAAGGTTATGTTGATTCAGATTGGGCAGGAAGTGCCATCGACAGGAAGAGCACTTCAAGGTGTTGCTTCAGTATGCGATCAGGTGTGATCTCTTGGTTTAGCAAAAAGAAGTCTTGCATGGCATTGAGTACAGCTAAAGTAGAGTATGTTGCAGGTTGTTCGGCTAGTTGTGAGGCAGTCTTGATGAGGAAGCTACTATCTGAATTATTTGATCTCCAGTTTGATGCTACTTGTATATATTACGACAACCAAAGTTGTGTGAAGTTTTCGAAGAACCTGGTGTTCCAAGATGAGTCGAAGCATATCGAGATCAAATATCACTATATCAGGGATATGGTACAAAGAGGAGTAGTGAAGCTCCATTATGTTGTGATGGACAAAAAGATAGTTGATGTGTTGAATAAGCCATTAGCCAGAGTGAAGTTTGAGTACTTTAGGGAGAATCTTGGTGTTCTCCAGATCAAGGTTCCCTCCAAGGGGAGGTGATGAGTCTGAGAGAATTTTTGACATGGTAGTATTGGTTCCTTCTATGGTCAGATATAAGTACAGGATCCTTTCGGACATGGTGGCAGGTGGGTCCTCCCATGTTTAAATGTAAGTGTAGAGCCTTTCTAACTGGGTCAAATGTAAGTGTAGAGCCATTTTGACATGGTGGCAGGTTGGGCCTCCCATTGTCAGATGTAAGTGCAGAACCTTTTTGACTAGGTCAGATGTAAGTGCGGAGCCTTTTTGACTGGGTCATATATAAGTGTTGAGCCTTTTAGATATGGTAGCAGGATGGGCCTCCCATGGTCGGATATAAGTGTTGAGCCTTTTCGACATGGTGGCAAGCTAGGCCTCCCATGGTCAGATATAAGTGTTGATCCTTTCTAACATGGTGGAAGGTTGGGCCTCCCATGGTCATATGTGAGTGTTGGGCCTTTCTGACTGGGTCAGATGTAAGTGTTGGATGAGCCTTTTTGACATGGTGGCAGGCTGGGCCTCCCATGGTCAGATGTGAGTGTTGGGCCTTTCTAACTAGGTCAGATTTAAGTGTTGGACGATCCTTTCTAACATGGTGGCAGGCTGGGCCTCCCATGGTCAGATGTGAGTGTTGGTCCTTTCTAACATGGTGGTGGATTTGTTCCTCCCATGGTCAGATGTGAGAATTGGGCGTGCCTTTCTGATATGGTCGTGGATGTGTTCCCCTTATGGTTAAATGTAAGTGTTGGGCGGGCCTTTCTGAGTAGGGTCAGATATAATCGCTAAAGAAGACCTACATGGAGGCTAGGCCTATAAACAACATGAAAAAGGGATGGCTCTATAGAACTTCCTATGATGAGTAGAATTGAGAGATAGCACCAGTTGATCGAGATAGTGGAAGCAGTGATGATGATGGTCCATTGATGATCCAGCTTTGATGATAATCTAGCTTTCATGATCATGATCCAGTGATGATCCAGCTTTGATGATTATCCAGTGATGATCCAATTTCGATAATGATCTAGTGATGATCCAGCATTGATGATGATCCATATTGGATCCAAAGAAGAATACTTCTGCTGAGGAATTGTGTCAAGAGAATACCTTCCTAGTTAAGAGGGAGCATTGATGTATTGTAACTTCAGAATGTATTCACTTGTATATTTTATGTATTTTACCCTGATGTTCCTATCGAGAAGTATTTGTAATGTAATTGAGTCATGTCATACCACGATGTTCCTATCGAGAGAATCAATCATTTAAACAAGTCATGTAAAGTCATAGAGGGTAACCCTCCTTATTGTTCAAGGGTTAAAGTCCCCGCAGTTTCAGGGCACTAGGGTTATTAGACTCTCCTAGAGAATTCGGCCCTAGTAAGTTATTGTCAAGTCAGGAATTAGTATAAATAGAGACTGAGCCTCTCTATTTATCACAGAGTCACTTACACTCAGTTGTAGTGCATGAGTGAGAGAGAAGGAACTCGGATAAGAGAGAGAATAGCTGTCGAATATCATCTTATTGTCTTTGGGTTTTACTACTACTATTAGTGCTTATTCTATCTCTGAGGAAGTTGCAGGGTTTTCTCCTTTATGGTTTCCCCGAGGAAAATCTTTATGTCTATTGTCTCTTGTGATTTATTGTTGTGCATGTTATCCTCTCAGATAATATCCTAAAATAATACTATCTAAATTGATAAAAATATAACACAAAGTGGGTAAAAAGGAGCATTCATGCAGCTGGGGAACTAGCTAGAAATCCTAAGGACACTGGGAGGACTAGATCTCAATTTGAGAGTGCCCTTTATGTGAAAGATCCACTCTTTGCTAAGAAGTGTTATTTGATGATAGATTCCGATCCACAGACATATGAATATGCATCACATGAGTCAATATGGAAAACGGTCATGAAATAAGAATTCAGCTCACTCCAGAAAAACAACACATGGGAATTGGTTGATCTCCCCCCAGGGAGAAAGATAGTGAAGCGTAGGTGGGTCTTTAAAACTAAGTTTTCTACTGATGGTTCACCTTTGAAATATAAGGCAATATTGGTAGCCAAGGGCTACTCTCATGTACATGGTATTGATTACAATGAGACCTTTGCACCAGTGGCAAATATGGACCCCAAAAGGCTTACTCTAGCCATTACAGCTTCGAAGCAATGGGAGGTACATCACATGAATGTAAAGTGTTCCTATTTGAATGGATATCTAAATAAAGAGATTTATATTCAGCAACCATAAGGTTTTTTATCTAATTCATCTTTAGTGTGCAGGTTAAAGAAATCATTGTGTGGGCTCAAGTAAGCCCCGAGAGCTTGGTATGCCAAGATTGATGGCTTTCTATTGTCACTGAGTTTTGTTCGATGTAAATTATATCCTAATGTATATTTGAAGCTAATTTATGGTTCTTTAATGATTATTGTTCTCTATGTAGATGACCTACTGATTATAGGAATTTCAAAGAAAGAGATTGCCTCCTTGAAGGATGCAATGAACCATGCCTTTTCTATGACATATTTGGGATTGTTGAGCCAATTCTTGGGTCTCAAAATTGCTCAATCCCAACATGGAATCAAGGTTCATCAGTCAAGGTATGCTTCATATTTTCTCACCAAGTTCAGCATGAAATATTGCAAGCCAAGAAAGACTCCATTCTTTTCAGGAGTTAATCTTGAAGAAGCAGGTTCTTCTCCTATGGTAAATAATAGACTATATAGGAAGTTGATTGTGTGTTTTATTTATCTTACACATACTCGAACTGAATTATCTTATGCAGTTAGTGTGGATTCAAGATACATGGATCAACCTCATGATATCCATTAGAGAGCATCCAAGAGGATTCTAAACTTTGTTCAGGGAACAAGGACCCATGGGATTTTCTACAAAGCAAAATTTGACTTAGAGCTAGTTGGATTTACTGACAGTGATTGGGCAGGTGACAACACAGATCAAAAGTCTACCTCGGGATATGTGTTCATGCTTGCAAAAGGACCAATCAGCTGTTCAAGTAAGAATTAGAGTGGCATAGCACTCTCATCTATAGAGGAATAGTATAGAGGAGTTGTAAATGTAGCTACTCAATGTTCAAACCAGAGTTTTCAACACTCATCTATTGTGATAATCAAAGCACCATTTGAATATCCATTGATCCAGTTCAAATACAAAGAACCAAGAACATTGATATCCATATGCACTATATCAGGGAGCTTGTGCATGATGGTACCATTACTCTACTCTACTGCGCATATTCAGAACAAGTAGCATATATCTTCACTAAAGTATTATGTGAGAAGACCTTCAACAATCTCAAATCACTATTGGGGATTTCTAATCATGTGGTGAAGAATGATTGATAACAATGTTTCCAAAATTTTGTTTCCTGTCCATGTTTACGGGAGGATTTTCCCATTGGGTTTTTGCCTCTTTCCTTGGTTGTATGGACATGCATTATGTAAAAGGGTGACTAAAACATGTTTCTAGGCCATATAATTTTATGATATTTACTCAAACATTCAGGATTAAGGGGGGGTGTTAGAATAATAAACCCATAGTTACCCATATTTGACATTAATTAAATATTTTTTGTCTTATTCCTAGATTCCTAGATTCCCTCTCTATGCTAGTTGACTTCTACATGTTCCTAGAAGTCAATACTTTCTAAACTAGGTCATGGAGCGCTTTGGAGTCATCCTAGAAACATATTTAGCATGTTTTCTTTATTCCTAGTTCCTTAAAGCGCATATCTACTTTTTCTGAAAGCTTCCTTACGTTACAACAGTTTTAAGGCATAAAGGAAAAGCTAGTCTAGGGGAACTTTCCTTGGTTTTTTTACCACATCATCCTCCTTCCTTTTCTCCAAAAAAAAGCATGAATGAGTTTTCTTTCCACCACTTATTAGCTTTCCCACTTGATTTATCTAATTCATGAGGATCTTCATAGATTTGCAAAGTCCTTTTTGCACCTATGGGGGATTTGAATTGATTTTGTAAGCCTACTTTTTGACCAATTCAAATAGCAACCTAGTTCTTTCGAATCTCTCATGTAATTATATATTTCAGCATCCTATTACTTCAAATGTTTGGATTTTCTACACTTATTCAAAATAGGATTAAGTTATGTTGGAGTCATTTACCCAACATGCACACTTAATTTGGTCAATTTGGCCTTGTTAAACCACTATCCTAAGTTTAATTGACTTAATCGGCATCAGATGAGCACTTTATGACATCAGCATGAGCACACCCATGCCTACCTTCAATCAAGGAGGCCAACTAAGCCTTCACCTTCAATCAGGGAGGCTAACTGGGCTTCCTCCTTCAATCAAGGAGGCTAACTGGGATTCCTCCTTAAATCGAGGAGCCATTCTGAGGTGGTATGAGTGTCATAAATGCACCTAATTGATAACTGGTTGTTACAATCAATTAGGTTGAGTTATGAAGGCACCTCCATTTCATTTACTGATTATTTTTAATATTATTTATGAATTGGAGACAACTAGGGCACCTCCAACCACTTCTGATGACCAGTTTGACTTCAGTTAACCTCATCGGGGTTCATTGGAGTTAATGATGTGCTACCACTTGTTGATTGGCATGCAATGACATGTTTCTGATCTACTTTTAGTTACACTCAGTCATCCATTGCACTCTGATACATTTAGGGCTCAGTTGAGTGAATCACGGCTTGATTAGTGGGTTAACTAAGTGTGTTTACTATGGCTGAAATTTAGTTAAGCTACACCCATTCATTCAATTTGAATGACCTCCTTGGGAATTCAAATTGTCTTGGAATTCATGCATCTTGCATGACCATTGTATTGTAGTACTCATTCTTTATTGATTATATAGAGCTGCTACTCCTATTGCAGCACCATTATGCCATTTTCATGCTTAATTGTCTGAAATCTCTTATGATACTGTGTTTTATTCCCTAGACTACTGTGACATATTAATATGGTATCAGAGCTCATGGAAGGATGAAGCTCATATCTCTCAAAAACATGGTTTTTTATAGATTTTGCGTGAAAAATTGAGCAAAAATCTCAAAATTCCATCACTGCACCAGAAGCAAAGGCTTACCACTTAATACCCCAAGTTAAGGAATTGTTGATCAATCTTTCTTGATCAACTATGTTGGGTGTGATGAAAGCCTAAAATGTGTATGTTGTTCGACCTTATGGTGCCCTTTTTGTTGTGATTTGCAGGTTTTAACAGGTGAAAAGCATTCGCTACAATAGTTTGAGATTGCTTCTTCCATTGAGCTCTTGACTTCGTTCAATTTCCATTCATGGAAAGGAGATATGGAGATCCACCTATGTGCCATAGTACTCTACCGAGTCACTATGGGCACTGAAGAAGAGCCTACATTTATGATAGACAAAGCTAGATTCTTGAACAAGAAAGATGAAGCATTCAGTTTCTTGTGCCTCTCTATTTCCAAGGACCTTCTTTTCCACCTCTCAAGATTGAAGACTCCAAAGGAAATTTGGGACAAACTGGACACCCTATATAGAAAATAGGATGATTTGAGAGTTTTCCAACTTGAAAATGAGTTGATGTCTGTCCAACCTTCCAATTTTTAGAGATTAAATGGTTTTTTCATAAAGTTCAAGTATATTGTCTTACTGTTGAAGCAATGTAAGGTGGAGAAGGAGGATGATCATCTCATCCTTGCCATTCTCTCCAAACTTGGAGTTGATTATTCGATGTTTGTCTCTACATTACTTGCAAGGAATCTCACAAACCCTAGATGGAAGATTCCTTCACTCAATGCCTTCATTGAGTCCCTAACAAGTGAACATGATAAGCTTATCCTGATGGGGATCATCAGATCCTCCTGTGATCAAGATCTCTATGCTTCAGGACCTAAGGATCTGAAGGGTAAAGGAAAGTAGCAGAAGAACCCAAAAACCAAATTTGAAGCTCCTAATCCTAAAGTTGAAAACTAGCAGCATGAAGAGCCTTCCGGCTCGAAGAAGAACAAGAACAAAGGGCATAATGGAAAAGAAAAAGTTGAGTGTTCATACTGTGGGAAGGGATTCCACCCTGAACATGCCTACATGAAAAATAAACTTGATGAAGCTACTTCTCTTCTTGAGAAAAATCAGATCAATCTTCCAGAAAAGTTTCGGAGGAGAGATCAGCAAGATCATGAACCACAGCATGAAAGAGGTCATGCTCTCATGGCAAGCACTTCGAAATCCAAAGATCTTTTGATAGATTTTGGAGCTTCAAATCACATGATGGCTGAAAGAGACTCTTTCTCA
The DNA here is from genome assembly GCA_001517045.1 of Pseudotsuga menziesii. Taxonomy (NCBI): domain Eukaryota; kingdom Viridiplantae; phylum Streptophyta; class Pinopsida; order Pinales; family Pinaceae; genus Pseudotsuga; species Pseudotsuga menziesii. The sequence continues at coordinate 18,163 of LPNX010396696.1, read as the reverse complement.
TCTTTAGATATTGGCAAAACCATTCCCATCAACATGGGAGATGACTCCACAATCGTATCCGAAGGACAAGGTACTGTAAATCTTGAGCATGGTTATTTTTCCAATGTTCTGTATGTACCATCTCTTGCATTAAACCTCCTAAGTGATTATAAAATGACACATATGGGAGTTCCCAAGAGAGTTTCCTTTATCCCAGATGATTTAGAGATCACAGAACTTGCATCCGAAAAACTTGTAGCAAAAGGCCTTGCAAACCATCATGCAAAATCCTATGAGTTCTCCCATTTTGTGGCGGATGCAAAGCCCACTACATCGCTAACTCATGGAAATGAGGTTAGTAGACTATGGCATGAGAGGTTAGGCCACCTGAACTTTAATTACTTGCATAAATTACAGAATAATTCCATGGTTGAAGGCATCTCGGTCATCAAAGATACCACCGGAATTTGCAAGGGTTGTGTTGTTGGAAAGCACCCTGAGCATAAGTTTGATCAGGGAAGGAAAGCCAAGCATCATGCATCTTGGGGCTGATACGTTTTGATATCAAAAGAACCATGCCTGCCACATCCATGAATAGATCAAGGCACATTCTCACTTTTATTGATGACTTTTCCATATACACATGGGTCTTTTTTATCAAAAAGAAGTCGGAAGTCTTGGAAAAATTCACTGATTTGAAGGCATTGATTGAGAATACATCTAGCAAAAGGATCAACATTTTCAGATATGATAATGGCAGGGAATATATCAGTAATGAGTTTCTGCATATATGTTCCCAAAGTGGTATTCATATCAAACATTCATTCCCCTACACTCCCCAGCATAACGGTGTAGCGGAGAGAAAGAATCGGTCTCTCAAGGAGATGACCACTTGCATGCTGGAAGCAAAGAAGTTGGCTACAAATTTGTGGGCTCAAACCATGCATGCTATAGCATATATTTAGAAAAGAGTTCCACACTCATATTTTAAATGGAATACTCCTTTCGAAGCCTACTTTGGACACAAGCCGGATGTGTCGAATCTCAGGGTGTTTGGGTCCACTGCTTGGGCCCGAATTCCGCATGATAGAAGGAGGGATTTGCAAATGAAAAGAATTGAATGCTTGTTTATTGGATATACTGATGAATAGAAACGTTTCAAGCTTTTGAATATCAAAACAAAACATTTCATCATTGAAAGGAGTGTCATGTTCGATGAGCCTCTTCAAGAGGTAGAACTAGTGAAGGAGAAAATTGTTGAATTTCCTTCCTATTCTACTGAATATTTGGAAGATGGAATTGGGGTGATGAACCTGATTTGGATCCTCTGATTTCTTATATTAGTTTATAGAAAACATAATATTCTTAATCATAACCTAAAGTACAAAATCATCTCCCAACTTGGGCTAGACAGACACTCTACTCTACAGGAGAAAACATTGAAAATCTGGATGATCCAAGAAGAACCCGGTCTGATTTCCAAAGAGCGGGTATTGTGCTCTCTTGTCCTGATTATTTTCTGTCCAAATATTGTTATTTAATGATAATTTCAGATCCTAAGTCTTACTAACATGCTCAGAAGGATCCGAGATGGCAAGCTGCCATGGACGAAGAGATGAATTCTCTTTAGAAAAACACTACTTGGGAACTAGTTTCTCTTCCTTTGGGGAGAAAATTGGTTTAATGAAAGTGTGGTTTTTGGAATAAGATTGTTTTTTATGGAAAAAAATGAAAATATAAGGCGAGTCTGGTAGAAAAAATTTTCTCCCGGGTCCAAGGTGTAGACTACCATGAGACTTTTGCACCGGTTGCAAAAATGGACTCCATCCGCCTAGTTTTGGCAATTTCTGCATCTAAGCACTGGGAAGTGCATCATATGGATGTTAAGTCTTCCTTTCTACATGGATATATTCATGAGGAGATATACATGAATCATCCCAAGGGATACATTTTTTATTCATCTTTGGTTTGCAAACTAAAGAAGTCACTATACCGGTTAAAATAGGCCCCAAGAGAGTGGTATTCCAAGAAGGATGCCTTCCTTTTCTCGCAAAACATCCAAAGGTGTAAATCAGATACGAGTGTGTATCTATAGCAGTCTGATGGTTATTTGATTATTATTTTTTTATATTTTGATGACTTACTAATTACAGGTAGCACAACTTCTTCTATTTCAGTCATCAAAACTCCCCTCCACAATGCATTTGAAATGAGCGATTTGGGGCTCTTGAAGCAAATTTTGGGGCTCGAAATTGAGCAAAATATTGATGGGATAATGGTCACTTAGGAAAAATACATATCAGACATGTTAGTTAAGTTTAACATTGTTGAATTTAATGCTTCTCCATTCCTTTTCGTTTCAGAGATCATCCTTGAAGAAGGAAAAAGCACACCTCTCATGGACTGCACTATTTATCGACAGCTGATTGGTAGCTTGCTTTACTTGACTCATTCTCTGCATGATATGTGTTATGCCATGAATTTTGTGTCAATATACATGAATCAGCCTCATGATATTCATTGGAAGGAATCCAAGAGGATCCTCCAGTATATTCAAGGAACCAGGACCTACGGCATTCACTATGTTGCAGACTTCGTGATAGAGCTGGTTGGTTACATAGATTCCGATTGGGAGGGTGATTCTATTGATCAGAAGTATAATTTTGGATATGTCCTCATGTTTTCTGGTGGCCCCATTTTCTAGTCTAGTTAAAAGCAGACCTCCATAGCATTGTCTTCAGCAGAGGTCGAGTAACAAGGAGTGGTGAATGCTTGCATCCAAGCTGTTTGGTTGCAAGGCATTCTTTCAGAGTTTGATCTTGGTAGTACTTTGTCCATTGTCCTCTTTTGTGACAATCAAAGTGATATTAAGATATCTACAGATCCAGTTACCAGGAAGAGGACCAAGCATGTATAGATACACATGCACTATAAAGGAAAGTAGCAGAAGAACCCAAAAAACAAATTTGAAGCTCCTAATCCTAAAGTTGAAAACTAGCAGCATGAAGAGCCTTCTGGCTCGAAGAAGAACAAGAACAAAGGGCATAATGGAAAGGAAAAAGTTGAGTGTTCGTACTATGGGAAGGGATTCCACCTTGAACATGCCTGCATGAAAAAGAAACTTGATGAAGCTACTTCTCTTCTTGAGAAAAATCAGATCAATCTTCCAGAAAGGTTTCGGAGGAGAGATCAGCAATATCATGAACCACAGCATGAAAGAGGTCATTCTCTCATGGCAAGCACTTCGAACTCCAAAGCTATTTTGATAGATTTTGGAGCTTCGAATCACATGATGGCTGAAAGAGACTCTTTCTCATCTTTAGATATTGGAAAAACCATTCCCATCCACATGGGAGATGACTCCACAATCGTATCCGAAGGACAAGGTACTGTAAATCTTGAGCATGGTTATTTTTCCAATGTTCTGTATGTACCATCTCTTGAATTAAACCTCCTAAGTGCTTATAAAATGACACATATGGGAGTTCCCAAGAGAGTGTCCTTTAGCCCAGATGATGTAGAGATCACAGAACTTGCATCCGGAAAACTTGTAGCAAAAGGCCTTGCAAACCATCATGCAAATCCTATGAGTTCTCCCATTTTGTGGCGGATGCAAAGCCCACTACATCACTGACTCATGGAAATGAGATTAGTAGACTGTGGCATGAGAGGTTAGGCCACCTGAACTTTAAGTACTTGCAGAAATTACAGAATAATTCCATGGTTGAAGGCCTCTCGGTCATCAAATATACCACCGGAATTTTCAAGGGTTGTGTTGTTGGAAAGCACCTTGAGCATAAGTTTGATCAGGGAAGGCAAGCCAAGCATCATGCATCTTGGGGCTGATACGTTTTGATATCAAAAGACCCATGCCTACCACATCCATGAATAGATCAAGGCACATTCTCACTTTCATCGATGACTCTTCCATATACACATGGGTCTTTTTTATCAAAAAGAAGTCGGAAGTCTTGGAAAAATTCACTGATTTGAAGGCATTGATTGAGAATACATCTAGCAAAATGATCAACATTTTCAGATATGATAATGGCAGGGAATATATCAGTAATGAGTTTCTGCATATATGTTCCCAAAGTGGTATTCATATCAAACATTCATTCCCCTACACTCCCCAGCATAACGGTGTAGCGGAGAGAAAGAATCGGTCTCTCAAGGAGATGACCACTTGCATGCTGGAAGCAAAGAAGTTGGATACAAATTTGTGGGCTCAAACCATGAATGCTATAGTATATATTTATAACAGATTTCCACACTCATATTTGAAAGGGAATACCCCTTTCGAAGCCTACTTTGGACACAAGCCGGATGTGTCGAATCTCAGGGTGTTTGGGTCCACTGCTTGGGCCCGAATTCCGCATGATAGAAGGAGGGATTTGCAAATGAAAAAAAATTAATGCTTGTTTATTGGATGTACTGATGAATAGAAAGGTTTCAATATTTTGAATATCAAAACAAAACAAGTCATCATTGAAAGGAGTTTCATGTTCGATGAGCCTCTTCAGGAGGTAGAACTAGTGAAGGAGAAAATTGTTGAATTTCCTTCCTATTCTACTGAATATTTGGAAGATGGAATTGGGGTGATGAACCTGATTTGGATCCTATGATTTCTTATATTAGTGTATAGAAAACATCATATTCTTAATCAGAACCTAAAGTACAAAATCATCTCCCAACTTGGGCTAGACAGAGACTCTCCTCTGCAGGAAAAAACATTGAAAATCTGGATGATCCAAGAAGAACCCGGTCTGATTTCCAAAGAGAGGGTATTGTGCTCTCTTGTACTGATTATTTTCTATCCAAATATTGTTATTTAATGATAATTTCAGATCCTAAGTCTTACTACCATGCTCAGAAGGATCTGAGATGGCAAGCTGCCATGGACGAAGAGATGAATTCTCTTTAGAAAAACACTACTTGGGAACTAGTTTCTCTTCCTTTGGGGAGAAAATTGGTTTAATGAAAGTGTGGGTTTTGGAATAAGATTGTTTTTTATGGAAAAAAATGAAAATATAAGGCGATTCTAGTAGAAAAAAATTTATCCCGGGTCCAAGGTGTAGACTACCATGAGACTTTTGCACCGGTTGCAAAAATGGACTCCATCCGCCTAGTTTTGGCAATTTCTACATCTAAGCACTGGGAAGTGCATCATATGGATGTTAAGTCTTCCTTTCTACATGGAGATATTCATGAGGAGATATACATGAATCATCCCAAGGGATACATTTTGTATTCATCTTTGGTTTGCAAACTAAAGAAGTCACTATACCGGTTAAAATAGACCCCAAGAGAGTGGTATTCCAAGAAGGATGCCTTCCTTTTCTCGCAAAACATCCAAAGGTGTAAATCAGATACGAGTGTGTATCTACAGTAGTCTGATGGTTATTTGATTATTATTTTTTTATATGTTGATGACTTACTAATTACAAGTAGCACAACTTCTTCTATTTCAGTCATCAAAACTCCCCTCCACAATGCATTTGAAATGAGCGATTTGGGGCTCTTGAAGCAAATTTTGGGGCTTGAAATTGAGCAAAATATTGATGGGATAATGGTCACTTAGGAAAAATACATATCAGACATGTTAGTTAAGTTTAACATTGTTGAATTTAAGGCTTCTCCATTCCCTTTCGTTTCAGAGATCAGCCTTGAAGAAGGAAAAAGCACACCTCTCATGGACTGCACTATTTATCGACAGCTGATTGGTAGCTTGCTTTACTTGACTCATTCTCGGCATGATATGTGTTATGCCATGAATTTTTTTTCAATATACATGAATCAGCCTCATGATATTCATTGGAAGGAATCCAAGAGGATCCTCCAGTATATTCAGGGAACCAGGACCTACGGCATTCACTGTGTTGCAGACTTCGTGATAGAGCTGGTTGGTTACATAGATTCCGATTGGGAGGGTGATTCTATTGATCAGAAGTATAATTTTGGATATCTATTCATGTTTGGTGGTGGCCCGATTTTCTAGTCTAGTTAAAAGCAGGAAGCCATAGCATTGTCTTCAACAGAGGTTGAGTAACAAGGAGTGGTGAATGCTTGCATCCAAGCTGTTTGGTTGCAAGGCATTCTTTCAGAGTTTGATATTGGTAGTACTTTGTCCACTGTCCTCTTTTGTGACAATCAAAGTGATATTAAGATATCTACAGATCCAGTTACTAGGAAGAGGACCAAGCATGTATAGATACACATGCACTATATCAGGGAATTGGTGCATGACAGGACCATCATTCTACGAGAATGCCCTACTGATGAGCAGATTGCAGACATATTCACCAAGAGATTTTCAAAAAATAAGTTCACTTACCTCCGTTCACTTTTGGGGGTGATTTCATCTAGGTGATCAGACTACTTTCAATGTTCATCTTGAGGGGGGGGGTTTTCCATTGGGTTTTCCTTCTTTCCTCACTTAGTTTTATTTTTTAGCATTGTTTGAGTTACATTATTGTATAGGGTGACCTATGGCCTTTATTGTCAGGGCCCTATCATTTCATGCATTTTATTTTTACTCTTCTTGATTATATCTTAAGGGGGGGTGTTGGAGTCATTTACCCAACATGCACACTCAATTTGGTCAATTTGGCCTTGTTAAACCACTATCCTAAGTTTAATTGACTTAACCGGCATTAGGTGAGCACTCTATGACATCAGCATGAGCACACCCACGCCTACCTTCAATCAAGGAGGCCAACTAAGCCTTCACCTTCAATCAAGGAGGTTAACTAAGCTTCCTCCTTCAATGAGGGAGGCTAGCTGGGCTTCCTCCTTCAATAGGGGAGCCATTCTAGGGTGATCTCAGTGTCATAAATGCACCTAATTACTAACTAATTATTACAATCAGTTAAGCTGAGTTGTGAAGACGCCTCCATTTCATTTATTAATTATTTTAATTATTATTTATGAATTGGAGACAACTAGGGCACCTCCAGCCACTTCTGATGCCCAGCTTGACTTCAGTTGACATCATTGGGGTTCATTGAAGTTAATGATGTGCTACCACTTGTTGATTGGCATGCAGTGACATGTGTCTGAGCTACTTTCAGTTAGACTCAATCATCCATTTCACTCTGACATAGTTAGGGATCAGTTGAGTGAATCACGACTTGATCAGTGGGTTAACTAGGTTGCACGATTTACTGTGGCTAACATTCAGTAATCTACACCCATTCATTCAATTCGAATGACCTCCTTGGGAATTCAAATTGTCTTGGAATTCATGCACCCCTCATGACCATTGTATTGTATTACTCATTCTTTATTGATTATACAGAGCTGCTACTCCTACTGTAGCACTATTATGCCATTTTCATGCTTAATGTATGAAATCTCTTATGAGACGTTGTTTTAGTCCCTACATTACTATGACAGGTTAATAAGTTATGCTCCAATTTTAGTCTTCTTTTGTGTGAATTTTGCATGTTTGATTAGCAATTTTGTGAGTGTACTTGATCTATCTCTTGGGTTCAATTTCCACAATTAGAAGTATACCAATCCTCCAACTGAAACAACAAGCAACAATGCTACAAAATAAGGTGGAGAGCATACCTTTCCCAGGAGTAAATGCAAACCGAACCTCACGCAGTGACAAAAAAAAACAAGGATTCAAACAGAGCTTAACCATCACAATGCCAAATGACTCGTTCATCCATGATAAACCAAGATTAGGGCTTAAGCTCAACACCGCCCTATCCACCACCAACGTAGAAATTTATCCCCATGCCTATAGTTTCATAAACCCAAAACACGACTTGATATCAGAAACGCTTTGTGCATTGAAACCCCATTATATGCATGGTTGACTTAGGGTAAGGCCAATATTCATGGAAAATGTAATATGCCACGAATGGCCCATTATACATATAACATATGGTATATAAACTTTAAATACATCGTTGCTAAGTCTGGTGACTTAAAACCTTCAACATACAAGCATGAAATTATTCAAATTATGTGTAATAAAAACTAAGTATAGGAACAAGTTCATAAGGTATTAGAACCATAATAATAATGATAACCAGTTAGACATAGGTATAATTAAACACGACCATGTGTAAACGATAATGCTAACAATGGCAATAAGAATCGCTAGGATAGGAATGTGGTCCTTTTGTCGTCCAAAGCAGTGAAGTAGTTTAGCTTAGGTATCATGTCATTGTTTAACTGTCATAGCAAGTTTCTGTCACCTAGTGAACCTACAAAAAATGAAGAAAATATGCATTAGTTCAACGTGAACGAAGTGAACCTTGTAACATTAAGTAAAACCAATTACCTCTCCAAGTGATTCTATAAGGGATACTGTTAGAAAATAGGACCACAGAGCAATAACAGATATATAGTTAAATCATTAAACATGTTGCAAAACACATTAAACACATTATAGACCAATATTTAACGTGGTTCACCCAAAAAATGGGATACGTCCACATAGAAATTGCCAGTCCTTTTATTACCGTCCAGAAAGATGAAGGGATATAACCTGCAGCAATACCATTGCACTTCCTCTTCACACTCTCACAGTCTCTCTCACACAATCACATAAAATATTTACAATACAATACAATACAGTACCCTACACATCAGTATTACAATGATTTTATTTTATAGGGGAAATACCATGGGAAAATACTACGGTTAACCCAATACCATGGGTCTGCGAAACTGTTGGTCAACAAACATCCCAAAAACAATTCTTGGGGGAGCTTCCCCTGAACCCTAAAGCAAGGGGAATGAGGGTATAGTACACCCAAGGTACAAACACGAGTGAATAATATATCTGGATCTGGAAGATCAGGCTCCACAACCAACAATCTCCCACTTGCAGACTGATCACAGTAACTTGTTGTAATCTCACGGATCACAGAGGTTTACCAATAATACAAATTAAAAGCATGCAAACATATCATAGACAAGAGACAAGAACACAGATGTAGGAATAACAGATTATATTATAGTAAAAGAGTCCATACAATTCACAGAACTGAACTGATTTCTCATCTGGCTCAACAGCCTAATATATATCATTTACAAACAGTTACAAATAACTACCTGTCTATTCAGTCAACCGACATGACCTTAGCTGGTCGACCTAATCTCTAATTAGTTGGCTGATCGACTTAGTTGGCTAATAGAATTTAGTCGGCTTACTGACTAGCTCCTCCAACATCTCCCCCATGAACAAAACTGTTCTTCGTCCCAAAGAAACAAGGGAGGTACTTAACAAAAAAAGAAAACTTTGGCTGTCTAAAGTAGTTATTTGTTTGTTTATCTTTTATGGGCTGTGTAGTTAGATGGTTGGTCATTTCTGAACACAGACTTCGACTATTAATTCTGCTGTCATGGCTAGCTGATGTTGGAATTTTGTCCAATTTTGCAATACTTTCTGGATGCCAATGGTTAATTTTGTAAGGCTTGATAACGTCGACATCTTCTCTTGAATGGAAAGGTATGATATCCTTTCCATGTCGGGACCAAAAAACTAGTCTTTTTCTTCTGCTGTCTCCAGAAGTCTTTTCATTTTTGGACAGATGGTGTCTAATTTGTCTAAGCTCGAAATTGCCTAGTGTACCCACTGGTGTGCTTGTCTCTCGAGCTTCTGTAGTTTGGCTATTTCGAGCATGATTTGATCTTCGATAGTTCTTCTTCTGTGCTCTTTCTCTTCTCGAGTGCTTGGATTTCTTGTCGAGTCTATCGGGTATGCTGGAAGACTTGCCCGTAATAAGCAGGCCAGTCTCATAATACCCCTTCTGTTATGACTGACTCCTCCATGTGATATTGAAGCACTTTGTAAGCTTCGAAGAAAGTTGTATGCTGCTGCATCAGTAGTCTAGTTGTTTCTTCTTTTTGCTCTTCTCTTGTGTTTTGCATCTGTGTATGTAGTGCTGACACCACACTTTCAAACAGCTGATAAGATTTTTCTATTGGTTTATTAGTGTCGGCCTCTATTGGCCCTGGTACCATAGATTGTGCCAGGTTTCTGCATTTTATTAGGAACTCAACTTGTTCCCTTTCATTTTCGTCGAGCTCCTTACGTCTAGTCTGGCTTCTTGTTTTTGCTTCAATAGCCAGAGTTTCCAAGAGTTGTCCTAACTCTCCATCCTTTAGCTTTGTTGCATTGACTGCAGTGGTCGACCCAAGTTGGCTAATGTGGACCATTGACCCTTGTGACTGATGGTCCCTGTTCTTTCTATCTCTCCTCCTCTTGTTTTTCTATTGTTCTGCTTGTTGCTGTACTTGTGCACCTGTAAGAGTTAGATTTTTTGGCGGTTGATTTTCCAGTAGTGGATTGTCTGTATGTTGGTCTCCAACAGTTCATGGAATTTTTGGTTGGGTCTATGGAATGAGTTCTGCAGCTGGGTGTGTATATGGTGGATTTTGTGCAAAGGTTCATGATACAGACATTGCTGGTACTAGTGGTTGCAGTAAAGGTGGTTCAGGTGCAGATGGTTCAGTTGGAGGTGGTTTAGTCGGAGGTTCTGGGTTGGGGGGTGGTGGTGGTGATGGTGAATGGTCAGGTGTGATTGGCATGGTGGGGATGTGGCCATGTGTTGGGTCCTCAATTTGTGGGGGTGAAACTTTTGGGATGTTAGAGAACAGGTCATCGATTTCTTGGTTGATTTCTGCCATGTTCTCTTCTTCCTCATTTCTTCTCGGTTCAATGGCTAATGGAGTTTGGGGGTGTCGACTGGGATGAAGGATGAGGTTCGACTTGCGACAACTTGAGTTTTATTTTTGGGGTTCCTCACAAATGTGGATTTTAACACTCCCATAGACCTCAGCTTCTGGGGTATTTGGCTGGGTTGTGAAGCAACAAGCTATCTTGATCCACCAACTTCAAACAGAGGTAACTTGGTGGTGATCTTTTGCACAGATGTAAGTAACTTCGGTAGTTTTTTGATGTACACCTGGAAATCTTTGTCTTGGTCAAACCTCTTCTTTAGGTTTTTCGGCATAGCATTTTTGGATATGTCGACTGGGATTATGGAGGGGAGCTCTGGAATTTCTTCCTATGTGACTTGGGTCAGAGATGGGGGTGGTGGTGTAGATACTAGGTCGACCACATTTTTGGCCATCGAGGTGTTTGTACTTTTCGGCTTTTTCGGCCGACGTTGTCATGCTCCTACTTCGACATATTTTCTGAATTGTGTCTCGACTAGAAATTTTTTCGCTACATCATCTTCTATAATGTTGACCATTGTAGCTAACAGTTCCTCTTCATCCTCTGAGTCTGAAAGGATCATCTTGCGCTTCCCTTTTCCTTTTGTCTCAGTTGCTTTCTTCCTTACTGCTACTATCTCCTTTGCTAGATTTTTTATTTTCTCCTTGGTTATGTCATACTGGGGATTGTCGAACTCAATATCTCCCAGTTCGTTCGCTTCCTCCTATTGTTGTGCTAGGCTGGCACTTTCCTTAGCTAGAATGGCTACCTATTGTTCTGTCTGTGTGCTTTCCTTTTGGGTTGTCGACGGTATGATTGTAATTTGAAGTCAGCTGGTGTCTTCTGTCGGTGCTTCCTTTGACACAAATGTGCTGATGTATAGTCGGAGTTCATAATATTCTTATTTTTCTTGGTCTGTTAGCGATTCTTCTATTACTAGGGTTGCTTCCTTGGCCTTTGATGGTATCGACAGTTTTGTGCCAGACTATCGAGCTAGCTCCCGGAAGATATCTTCGACTGTTGGGTAGTAATCAAGAGTCTTTGCTTTTTCATTAGCTCCCTGTATATACCACACTATGGTATGGTCCAGTTCCAACTGTATGTGTGCAGTTTTTAGCAGACTTCGTCAGATGTTATAGGGCACCCTCCATCTGGTCATCTGGATTTTGATCTGTTGGAACCAATTTTCCAAAGCACTTTTCCATTTTCCAGTTCCTTCAATGTTCCAGTCTGGGAAAATGGTTTGAACCTCCACATATGGAATTTTGTGGGTTCTTGGAACTACTTGTCCCCGACTAGGAACAAGTAGTACATTACTATCCATATTATCATGAACGAGAACCTTATAATCCCTTCCAACTCCTGGTATTTCTCACAGATGCCTTTGAGCATGTCGGCAATGGACAAGCACCAGAGGGCATGAGCACGAAGAAGAAACTGAGCTATTTCCTCTAATTCTACTGGGACTGCTTCTATTCGGAATAAATGTGCATCAGGTAGGTCATCTTCAACTCCTGTCGACTCCTCTCCTGTGTTGATTCATGATAAGTGGTCGGGCCTGACATTTAATCTTCCTGATCTAACAACGACTTCGAATTCAAATTCTTGGAATAGAATTATCCATCAGAAAATTCTCCCATGGTGTAAAGGTTTATTGACAAGGTATTTTAGTGCTTGGTGGTTGGTATAAAAGATAAACGGGTTCGCTAGTAGGTAATGTCGATACTTCTATAGTGCAAAGACCATTCCTAGTGCTTCTCTCTCTGTTGTCGAGTAGTTTCTTTCTGCTTTATTTAGTTTTCCACTATTGTAAACTATAGGGTAGTCCATTCCGTCATCCCTTGGTTGAGTTAGGATTGCTCCTATTGCCAGGCCTGATGCGTCGATGTGTACATGGAATTTGGTCGACCAGTTTGGAAATCTTAGAATGGGTGCTTCGACTAGCTTCCTTTTTAGTGCTTCAAATGATATGTTGCATTCCTTTGTCTAGTTGAACTCTTGATCTTTTCTTAACAATTCTTCCAGTGGAAATGTCATATATGAATAGTACCTTATGAATTTCTTGTAATATCCTGTATGACCAAGTAGTACCCTGACTTGTTTTGGATTCACCAGTGGTTTTAGGTCAAGGATAATTTTTATCTTTGCGAAGTCGACCTTTATGCCTTCTTTGCAGACAATGTGTCCTAATAGTATCCCTATAGGGGTCATAAATGTGCACTTCTTGATGTTCAGAGATAGCTGGATTTGTCGGCATCGTTCCAACATGAGCCTTAGCCATTTACAGTGATCTTTCATCATAGAGTATATTGTCCATTCGTTGAAATATAATGCCATCGTTTTGTAAATGTATTCTTGAAATGTTTTGACCACAATTCTTGAAAATACTGCATGTGCATTTTTTAATCCAAAAGGCATAACCCTGTAAGCAAATGAGCCAAATTCACATATGAATGTTGTATTTTTCTGGTCTTCTTTGGCTATTGGTACTTGGTTATAACCTAAGAATCCATCTGTAAATGAGTAGCATTCATGTCCTACGACCTCATTTAAGATTTCATCTGCATAACGATGAACGTACATGGCCACACCTGTCCCCAATTTCTAGGTCGACAAGTGGGTCGGCATCACTTTTGTCCTTTTGGTTTAGGCTGCAGATATTTTTTGTTGATTTTTTTGTGTTATTGTTGTGTTTTATTTTAAACAATAAGTCGATGAATTGGGATACAATTTTATCATCTTTTACTAAGCGTATTAATTCTTTAATTGTGCTTTATCGATTATCATCAGCTTCTTCCTGTCAAGCAAATTCTTTAAATACATTCGTTGCGTCTTTATACAGTTGTTTTTGTTTAACTGGGTCAGGATGATCATTCTTTTCTTTTATTTTTCTTATACGTGGATTATTTTTCCCTATTTTTGTCCCTTGTTGGGTTACTATATGCTAATTCTTTGTATTGATAATATCATGTTTTTGAACGCATGACAAGACATTAACATTTTTCTTCTTATTAATTTTATCAAGCATAGTAGGGAAATCCTCTAATGAGTGATCCCCTAATCCACAGCTAGTACAGAATTTCAAATCAGTTCTATCCTTGTATGGATAGTCTGCATATCGGTGACCTTCTTTGTAGCACATGAAACATTGGATGGGACGACGTGGTCGGTTGTCGCGATTCCCATAGAATCGACCTCAACCTCCATATCCTCCATGTCGGTTTTCGAACCGGCACTCATATCGATGACCTTCGTACCTTTGATTATTCTATTCATTTTGAGCATTGCTTCATTGATTTTTCTCGTTGTTCTGTGCAACTGCGTTCGTCTGGTAGACTGCTTGGTAATTTTGTCAATTTTTTAAGTTTAGGTGGCAGTTAGCCGTGGTATGAATTTTAACTTCACAAATTGCACACCAAGATGCTTTACCATTCTTCATGTTAAACGGGAAATATTTTGTGGTGTGTTCTCCATGTTCTTGGTGATGTCGCAAAAACACTTTGTTTGCACAAATCGAACATCCTGTCGGCTAATGTCCTATCGATAGTTATCTTTTGAATGTTCGGTTGTTGAGAATTTTGTGCACTAGACGTCCTGACTCTTAAGGTTTAGCTCCTTTAGTGATTTCTACATAATTTCAAGCTATTCTTCCAGTCTAGTAACCCTGGGATATGTAGGGAAATCTTCATCCATATCCTCTTGTAGGGATTTAGTAAGCGCATCTTCATATGTCTTGAATGTCTACAGGCTTATATGTCACTGAATTTTCTATGAAAGACCTGCAAGAAACTGAATTAACAATTCTTCATCAATTACATAATCGAGTTGGCTGAGAAGGTATTTCCAGTGTTTGTCGTACTCTCAAATGAATTTTGCTAGCTTTTCCGAGCTTGTCTTCAAATTTTTAGCTTCCAGATGTTTAGCATCTAGAGTTTTAAAGAACGATAAAAATTGTGCTTTAATTTCTACCTTGGATGTGTGAGGGGTTCTCTCGGTAAAGGGAATATACCATGTTAGAGCTCTTTTTCTCAAGGCACCAGTGAACCGTGCCATCTGTCTATCTTCTGTTGTGACCTAGTTTTCCTCCCATGTCGACTCACAAACGAACTAATGTCTTCTAGGATCTTTGTTTCCCTCATATAGAGGGATATGCACTGATCCATAACCCATGTTAAATTCATTGTCGTTGTCTTCTTCAGGAGGTGGCAGTGGTGGGGGTGGTGGTGGGGGTGATGGGCTGTTTTGTTTTTCTTTTTGTGTAGAGCTGTTGTTGACTAACTCTCATTTTTGTTGGTTTTTTTATTTGTCATTTCTTCTCTGACAAGTAGTTAGTTGGGGTGGACTTCTCCTGTCGATGTCCAACTGCAATAATTTGTCTGCGGGTCAGATTTTTCTGTATTCTCCAAAGTTGTATTTGGTAGGGGGGGTGATCCTTCATGTGTCGAGTAAAGTAAGTGGATACTTTAGTTGGAGGGGTACACCTGAAGAATGACCCAGTTTCCTTCCTCTTGTCGACGGATCACTATATGATTATCATCATTTACTTCATCGTCTAGTCGTCTCCATATACCAAACTCACCAGCTCTTAGTCTTAGGTCCTCTTCAACAATGGCTTGTATTCTAGTACTCAGATTTGTTAGAGATAGAGGTATTATCTCTTGGGGAACTTCTATTTGGAGAGCTTCTTGCTGCTCTATCCATGAGTCTTCTTCCATGGGTTATGTTTCTTCATCGACGATTTCTTCCTGTTAGTCATGACCCGACTCTGGAGGATTTATTTCTTGGTCTACCACCCTAGTACTCGTTCCTCTTTATAGTGCTATAGATCTTTCTCTTCTTTCTTCCCTCCTTTTCAGCCTCTTCTCCCTCTCTATCTTCTGTAAATTCATCATGCCTTTGTGTATCACTGTCCGTTCAATTTCCTTTTTAGGTCAACTTTTCATTACTGATGATCGTATCTCTTTTTAGTCGACTAGAATCCCTTTTACTTTACCCTGACATACGACCAGCTACCCCCCATTACCTACCTGACTCTTTAGAAAGCCTGGATAGTTCTGTTTACTTGCTTAGGAAATATTCTCACTCCCTTTCAGCAATGAATTTCTCCCACTTCTTTTGTTTCTCTGCCCAGTTGAAATTTTGTGGCGGTTCGCATAGTGATGGATGAGGTTTGAGAATATGACCCACTCCTTTTTCTATCAGGAACTTGAACAACAATGTTGGTAAGGAGCACACGAACTACTCGGTAAGGTCTATATAGAATTTCTTCTGAATGGTTTCTACCGAATTTCTTTCTTCTATAGCTTGCTCCTCATAAAAACTGTCGGTGATATTTTCAAACCACTCCGACAGGTTTGTTCTCCCCCCTCGAATCAGTTTCTCTAGCAGCTGTTGTTCTTTAGTTGCTTCCGGCTTTTCCATCCAGAAGTTTCTTAAAAAGCTGGGGTACCAATTCTACGAACTTCTCGTGGGTTTCAGGAAAGAATATTTCTTTCACCTAAGTAGTCATTAATCTATTTCTTTGCACGTAATTTTGCAAGTAATTTGCTATCTTGCGCTCCCACCAGTTCTTAATTTCCTACTCTGCTATCATCTGCTTATATTCATCTTAGATATGTACTACCGGCAATGAAACCAATGTTGTAATCTCACGGATCACAGAGGGTTACCAATAATACACATTAAAAGTATACAGACATATCAAAGATAAGAGAAAAGAACACAGATGTAGGAATAACATATTATACTATAATAAAAGAGTCCATACAATACATAGAACTGAACTGAGTTCTCATATACCTCACTAGTACATTTCGATCCAAAATCCGACGGTTTTTTCCGACGGCGCGTGGATTTCTCTTTTCAAACTCACAAAAAATCACAAAGATTCTTTTTTTTATAAATATGGCCACAAGCGTCGGTTAAGCGACGGCTTGTCTCATAACCATCTCATAACCGTCGCTTAACCGACGGCTTGTCTCATAACCGTCGCTTAACCGACGGCATGCTAGTAAAAAAAAAATCATTCAAACAAACAAACAAAAAGCGCCCAAAAGTCAAAAGTCACATAGGCGCCAAAGGATTCACCATTTTTCCCACACAGGGGAGGGAAAGTCCAGGTCCTACCTCCAAATTGCTTCGCCTTGCATGAATGAGTGAGGATACCGTGAGAAGGTTGTCTGTTTGGCCTACCTAATGGAAACACAGATCGCACACCTCATGAACAGATCGTACAGGTCAACAGATCGCACAGCTCAACAGATCGCAGAGCCAGGGGTCCAATGTACTCCACACGCACTTCTCTATATATCCATTGAATGTATAATGTATTCTTCATTCTATATTCTTGCATGCAATGCTTATGTGTGCTTGTTCTGGAGTCTTCCATGGAAGAGAATACAGTCTCGCTTCGATTCACAGGTTTGGTTTCTGAAATCATCCATGTTTCTCAGAGCATATACATCTTGTTTTATATTGTGTGTTGTTAAATGGATTTAGGCTTTTACTTTGAGAAATTGCTGCAGGTTTGGTTTCTGACTTCATACATGTTTCTCAGAACATAATGTAACCTCTCATTTCATATTTTATGTTGTTGTTAGGCTTTTACTTTGAGAAATTGCTGCAGGTTTGGTTTCTGACTTCATACATGTTTCTCAGAACATAATGTAACCTCTCATTTCATATTTTATGTTGTTGTTAGGCTTTTACTTTGAGGAATTGCTTCTGTATTTTTCTGAGCATAAGGTAACCTCCTTCTTTTATATTGTATGTTGTGCAATGGGTATAGTCTTTTTCTTAGAGGAATCGGTGTTATATGCCCTGCTTGAGGTGTTGGCAACAGAGCAGAGTATAACACCCAATCAACAGGGAGGATCAACAGAGAAGGATGAGCATTTTGGAGTTTTAGTGCAAAATAGGGCTAGAATTTTGAGGCATCATGGAAGAGTAACGCCCTTGAGATAGAACACCTTTGAACTGACATTTGGGACTGCTATAGAAGGGGCAATGGAGAAAAGAGGTTACAAAGAACAATATTGAACAATTGAACCATAGATCCCTGATGTTGATATTTATTGTTTTTTATCCTTACTGTCCTAGTCTGACATTGAGACGGAAGGGTTACAGAATGATACCCATCCTCCAGAAATCTATTGCTCTTTTTACTTTGATATGCTTCTATGTGGTGATTTCTGTAGGTGTGAATCCATTTATTTTGCGACTTCACACTTTTATAGTTTTCTGATATAATTCTTCCTTTGACTATATTTTTCTAATTTCGACTTTGACTATTGAAGCTTCAAACGAAGGACCAAATAAAGATGAATCTATTTCTATATCTATATATGCATTTGTATTTTTCAAATATAATAGAAAATGGTTTTGGATCTAGGTGAATCAACAACTGATATAATGACAAAAGAGCCCCTACTTTATCTGTACTTGTATCTTCTCCTTTGCTATGGGGTTAAATGGAGTTTAGTTAAATACAATAGAACATGGAAC
>LPNX010396662.1:123417-132445 GCA_001517045.1 Pseudotsuga menziesii | reverse complement strand
TTAATTATTAATGTAATATTGAATTATTGGGGTTGGAAACGAGCCACTTATTAAGTTCTTCAAATTTTTAAGGTCAAACAATTCATTAAATGCAAAATTTCACACAATAAATGACATCGGAATATTTAAAAAAAAAATCATTGGGAAGCCAACATAGTATTATACAATTTTTTTTTTTACTACAATTCGAAATTCACATGGCATATATGCGTTTCGAGGGATTCTATCTAACACGTGAGTTAAAAATTAAGTTTTCATCGCCAAATTTGGGAAAAAAGTGTTACCCACCTTCGTGGAATCACTCGAGAAATATTTTTACAATGTCTTCTAAAAAGTTGTGTAGGTGCCTCTAATATGTATATTTAGTGATCATTTTTTTTTCTAGGTTTCCATTACAACTAACATGTTATAATTCAGTAGCATTACTTTGCATATCTAACCTAGGTCCTTTAGAAATTTGACATATGACCAAATAAACATAAATGGAAAATATAAAACAATAATGTGTTCCCTAATAAATATATACATATATATATATATATATATATATATATATATTGAAACTACACACAAATCTCCATAACTATGTGCAATTTCCTTAGCAACAAACCAAGGAAAATTTTATGGGCGAAATTTTTCCCATGGGCTATTTTTCCATTTTTTTCCAAAAAAAGATTTGTGAGTTTGCATTTATTGAAGCCCTATTTCGCTAATTTTTTATGTAGTAAAATTTGTTCACTCTAAATATCTCCAAATTATTATAGAAACTATCTAAAATCCTTAGAAATTGAAATATTTTTAGAAAAATATCTCCAAATATTTTATAGTTGAGATTTTAAGAATTGGTAAGATTCACCAATATTTATACACTTTTAAATAAGTATGTATTCTTAAAAATTTCCATACAACAAACACTAAGAGCATATGTAAATTCGAGATTGAAAAATAAGGAGATGAAAAAAAGGGTGTGTTTTTTTTTTTGGCAGGTCTAAGCTACAAGTTTGACAATTTAAACCTAAAATCAAATGAGATATCTGATCCACACCATAGATTGAAAAAGTAAATCCCACCATTTTTTTTTAAATTGAGAACACGTGTGGATAACACATGTGCATTTTTTATTTTAATAATACATAATCTTTCAAGGCATCCAATAGTGGAATTCTTGGGTCCCATTGCTAATGTTGCACCCATCTAATCATCAACGTCATTTGAAGCAATTTGACACTTTGAGGAATGCTAGGATCCCACCACCAAATTGGAAGTCTGCCACTCCCAATGCCTTTAAAATGTTTTTTGAACCAACCCAGTAGAGTATGGATCTCCTCCGATGCAATGATCATAGGGTCAACATGAGATCACTATGTCATATATTTATCCACCCAATCAATGGATGCATAAATTTCCATGATGGATGGTTCATAAGGCATGTGCTCAACCATCTCCTTTGTAGCTAAACCTTGAGCCTTTGGTGGATTTTCCAACAGAAAAAACTCAATATCCCCCACATTGGAATACAAGTTCATGATCACAACTCGTAGTGTCTAAAATCTCCCTGAGCATCTGCAACTTTGTATGCTCCTTAAGTAGAATTGTCACAAGAGTCTTCTCCCTCAAATCATGAGGGCCACTCATGTCCTGATGTGTCACAACTTCCAAAGATGAAGGATTCTATTATACTATCAATAACGAAGATTGTGCAAAACTCAACTAATATCCAATCTCCTCAGCCACACTATAGTCATCATAGCTAGGATAAACTACTACATGTTTATTTGGAACTTGCATCAGAGGTATGATCCTCCATTATGATAGTGTCATCATCCTCATATTATTTTGGTTGGTCTTACTTTGTGCACAAGTACTCAATATGGTTAGATGTATGCTCCTTCACTTGTCCTTCATGCTCATTTCACTTCAATTTATTCCATGTTTTGTTAAGATAATCCTCATACAAATCCTTAGGTCAGCTTCCATACTTGATGGTGTAATAATATCCAAAGGGTAACGTTGCACATACTTCATCACCCTCTACTAGATATTATTGATATCAAACCATGTTTTGAAGTGATGCTAGACTATTCAAATTTTCAACCAAGATCTTGCTCATTGTATTAATGTTTTCAGAAGCTGGAAGGATCACCAACTTTGATACCACTGAGATGTCCCCAATCGAGGATGGCCATATTTATATGAATTTGACAAACATATAACAAGTTTTAATTTGATTTATAACTTTCACAAGTAGTTTGTATTCTCTTCAACATTTTTTCAAACACATTAGAAACATTCCAAAACACATCACAATGGAGAAATAATGTTGGCTCCTTTATTATGAATAACAAAGAGTAAAATGTACAATAATTCTGGATTATATAGTTGATACCAAGATACACTCAACAAGGACCTGGAAGTGATTCCAACTTGAAATGTGATACCAACTCAAATTATGAATCTCTAATGAAGAATTTGCATGGATCCTCCCTCTTTTCTAGCTAAGGTGGATCTGTCGCACTAATGAAAATAGACCACAACAGATGGATGGGGTTTTCCAACCCTAAATGAAAAATCTAATTTGACCCGTAGATGGTCTTAAGAACAAATCTCCAAATATTCAAGAATTCCTTTTTCCATTTTCCTTTTCCTCCTTTTATATTTGAGAAGTGTCTAATACCATGGGACAATACCATGGGACAATACCATGGTCCAATGAAAACCATGTTCTAAAATCCCCTTTGGCCAATACCATGTAACACTTCAAAACCATGTATTGAGTGATTAATTGTTCCACTACCTCCATAACTACACCCTCTAACCTACTTAATTATTTCGTTGACCACCCTTTGACCCCATTTACTCATTAAATGCCCAATTACTTTCATAATTACAACTTGGACTTAATCAGTGGAGAGACATTCTTCAATTTACCCATATTAGCTTTTATTTTTTGAAACATCAAATTAGGGGTCTCAAGTAGTCAAATTATCCCATAATATTTATTTTTTTAGAACTTTGGATAATTTTACTTAGGTAGTTTAATTATTTTAGCCACCATTATAATTTTTAAGAATTTTTCCTAGGTTACCTTAGCTAATTTTCCTTAGGCCAAAATTGGGGACATGAGAAAATCCTGAACCCCCTGATCTCTATCTCTTTCTCTCCCCGAACCCCCCTCATCCCACATACTCCTACTAACTCCCCTCGTCTCTCTCTCTCTCTCTCTCCTGCTACCACTAACCCCCCTCCATCTCTCCCCCTAGCCATTACCCCACTCTCTCACTTTCTTTCCTAATCCCCCTCTCCCTCCCCCTACCACTGACCACCCACCCACTTCTCTCTCTCCCTAACCCCCTCACTTGGAGACAATGTCTCATTACAATGAGGAGGTTGTGGTCGTGACCAAGACATGCTCACATTGTGATAATGGATGAAGACGACAATGAATAAAGAATGGGGAAAATGAGGCCCGCAAACATCTAATTTATATTATTTTGAAAATAAGAAATTATATATGTACAAACATAAAATTAACATAGTATAATTATGTAAATCTCTTCAAGGCCTTTCCAATGAGCTAAATAAATAAAAAAATTCATTGTATGGATAGAATGTTATAGAAACGAACATGCGCAATGTTTGGAACATGTGTGTGTTATAGAAATGTGCTTGTGTTCCTATACTGAGTGCGCATTTCTATAATGCACGCATGTTCTTGTGCATATTGTTTGTCACATGTGGAGGTTTGGAAATTGTTGAACCTCTACAAAAAGAAATGCTCACACACTTTTGTGAGCATGCATATGATTTTATAATTTTAGTGCTCACGCACTCCCATTGCAACGAAACTGAGTGCCATCTTTGTGTGGCAACCCTAGCATACGAATAAGAGAACACCATTTTATTAGAATTATACTAATTTTCCATAAATAAAAGTTATATATTCTTTAAGGGAACTCATTTGTCTATGTGCATGCATTAATAAAAATGTGTGAGCATTATATTTTTGAAACTATAACATCCAATTTTTGAAAGTAAATGAAGGTAAACCACAATAATCACTAGTAATATTAAATGGAAATATCAAATTCTTAAAGTAAAAGTGACATTCTTCTTACCTTTCTTTTTTATATCCTTTTACTTAATTTTTTAATATTATCATAGTTTGTTTCAAGATTGAGAATCGTTGCAACCTCATCATACGTCATATATGCAAAAAGTACAATTTAAGATTCTATTTAGAATTCAATAGACTTAACATCATTCAAAGATTCAATATTGCAATGTTTCTAGTATATTATATCATGTATGAAGATATAGGATTGGGATTTAATCAAGCACATCAACCTCTCTATCACCTCAATGTTGGTGGTGCTGATTGCGGGGAAAATTTTAAGGATCCATAATTTTATCAAAGCATAAAAACCTTGGTAAATCTTACTAATTCTTAAATGTGCAACCATAAAATGTTTGACAATATTTTTGGAAAAATATTCAAATTTCTAAGATTTTATATAGTTTTGGGGCAATTTTGGTGATTTTTAAAGTAAACAACTATTATCACATGGAATTTGGGTGAATCATTTTTGAAAAAAGAAAAGTAAAATTGACGAAACGTTTTTGGGGAAAATACTCAAAAAATAACCATGGGATAAATTTTCCATGGTTGATTGCTTAGCTCCTTTATCATGACCTTAGAAAAAATGTACCCTTCACTCAAGCAAATTTACTTATCAGGAACACGAATTTTTTTCTACCTTTTATTTATGCTTGGATTAGGAGGTTTCATCAAAATTGTATCCATTTAGTTGTTTTCAATAGTTCAATGAACTTGTGGAAAAGAAAAGTGGACAGGCCATCAAAATACTAGGGATGAATAGAGGAGATGAATATGTCTCGAATTCCTTCCTAAATGTTTGCAAGACCCATGGAATACACAAGCAATTCACTGCGTTGTATACACCTCTACAAAACAGTGTCATCGAGAGAAAGAACAAAATCATTATGGAGATGACACAGAGCATCATGATAGCCAAGCATTTATCAAATGATTATTGGGATGAAGCAGTTACAACTTCTTTATATATTATGAATTGGTGTCTGAAAAAGAGAGTGAAGAACAAAGTACCTCAAGAAGCATGGACAGGTATGAATCATAGTGCTTACAATTTAAAACTTTTTGGTTTTGTCGCATATGGTCATGTTCCAAATGAGATGAGAAGGATATTAAACAATAAGGAAAAATTGATTTTTTGATGGTTACTCTGAAGACACAAAAGCATAGATTTTGTATGATCCTATCGCAAGGAAATGGGACCATGGAGAAGAATGTCAAGTTTGTGTTGACTGTCGAGTATGATGACATGACAAAGGAAGTAGTTCAAACACCACATTTAATAAAAATGTTGCAGCACCGTTGGCTCCCAGTACATCACAACATGTTTCGGCACAAGGAACATCGACACAAGTCAAAACTCAAGCTATGCCAAAAAGCACACCAATAGGTCAACAAAATACATCAAGCACTTCATCGAGGTTGATGTGGACTCATCCAATAAACAAAAGAAGTTTGCGTGAGATATATCAACCAATTCCTTATTTTTACATTATTTTCTCAAATAAATGATCCTCTAACATTTAGGAAATTTTTTGAAGAAGAAGTATGGGCATAAGCCATTGATGAAGAAATAAAATGCATTGAGAAGAACTAAACATGCGAGCTCGTAGATGTACCAAGAGATAAGGGATGTAATTAGTGTCAAATGGATTGACAAGACCAAGCAAGATGATTATGGGAATGTGCAAAAACACAAGGAAAGAATGGTCACAAGAGGGTTCACACAACAATCCGACATAGAATTCAATGAAACTTTTGCACCTGTTGCATGCATGGATAGATTTAGAACAATATTGGCCATTATTGCACAAAACAAATGGCATGTTTATCAAATGGATGTTAAATCGACATTTTTGAATGAAGATATGGAGGAGGAAGTATATGTGGAACATCCAAAATGATATGAAGTTTGAGCTCAAGAGCATAAAGTATACAGGATGAAAAAGGAACTATGTGGTTTGAATCAAGATCCTACATGTTGGTACACTCACATTGATTCTTACCTCACCCTAAATGGATTTCACAGAAGTGAAAGTGAACCAACATTGTACACCAAATTTAATGAGCAAGGTAACATGTTAATTGTCTTCTTGTATGTAGATGATTTAATATTTACTCGTGATTTTGGCATAAAGGATTTTAGAAAAGTCATGGAAAGAGAATTTGAAATGATTGTTTTGGGGCTTATGAATCCTTTTCTAGGCATTGAATTCCAACAATATGAAAGTGGTATATTCATATTACAATCGAAGTATGCAAGTACAGTTTTAAAAAGATTCAATATGTCTAATTGCAAAGTATCCCGAACGCTTGTAATAACATGTTTAAAATTGAGCAAGGATGATGATGGATCAACTGTAGATCCTAAGCTATTTAAAAGTATTTTTTGTAGTCTTGTATATTTAACTAGGATAAGACCAGGCATCATGTATGGACTAAGTATCATCTCAATATTCATGGAATCACCAAAAGACTCTCATGGGAAAGAAGGTAAGAGAATTCTGAGTTATGTAAGTGGCACAAAGGACCTTTTCATAATATGATTCAACCTAAAAAAAATTAAACTCAGTCGATACACTAACAACGACAATGGAGGCAGTACAAATGACAGGAAACACACATGGGGGTACACATTAATTCATTTTGGTAGAGGTGTTGTGTTGTGGTATTTGAAGAAACAACCCATTGTAACTCTGTCTTCAGCAAAAGCATATTATGTCTCAACTACAAGCATTGCATGTCAATCCATGTGGATGCGCAGAATTTTAATAGACCTGTCATAGAACCAACAACAACCAACAACCATTTTCTATGACAAGAGTTCAACAATTGCATTGAAAAAGAATCATGTGTTCCACAAGAGAACCCAACACATTGACACAAGATAGCATTTCATAAGATAATTGGTGAACAACAAAGAAATTTGTTTAGAATTTTGCAAGTTAGAAGATCAGTTAGCATACATTTTTACAAAACCATTGGGAAGGGATGCGTTCCAGTATCTATGCAGTTGCTTAGGAATGACAAGTTATGCTAAGTGAATTTTGTCATGCACAGAGCAAGTTTCAACTCTGAAGCATTTTGTAAAATTTTGTTTAAAGATCCCCATCTACTTATAATTAAGGGGGAGTGTTGGAAATATTAATTACAAGCAAATTCACTTCACGTCTCATCCATAGAAGTACAAATTCTGACAGTATGTTTGACAAGATGAAGAGTTCACGTCTCTCCATATTTAAGAAACCGAATTGTATTTCTGAAGTTAAGCTTATGGATAGAAATTAAATACAGTCTTTAATGTTTGTTGGTAGCTTCCAAGAGAAGCAAATTTTAGTCTTTTGTATATGAAGAAGAAGAAACAAATACAGAGAGTGAGAGAGTGCGAGAAAGAGATAGAGAAGAATATAGTAAGAAGGAAAGGAGAAGAAGGAAAAACTATGAGAAGAGTTCAAGAAGCTCAAGATTCTTTTTTTTTGGAAAGTGTTGAGAGTCGAAGCTCTGTAAAATGCAAAACATCCTTGTAATTTTCAAGTTTGTAATTGTGGTTGTAGTTCTTTGTTATGTCATAAAAATATATAAATACCATAGTTTACAGTTGAATGCATGTTTTATATATGGAGCACATCTTCTCCATAATTACTTGTGTGAATGTCGTTTACATTTACCATTTTGTGAAAGACACGAAGAACCCACAAATATTTCATCGTGTAAAAGTTTGAGTTTTAATCGCAGAGTGCTCAACACAAGTCTTACTAAAATATTTTGGTTATATGATATTGTGAGCTTCTCGTAATATAGTTGTGTCGAGGTTTATCCCAAGTTACGGGTTGGTAAATAGTTGTTTTCATATTATAAGTTATTTGTCAAAGAAATCCCCTCCTATAAAATCCTGTTAAATATGGTCTTGTCACAGTGGGAATTGATGGAAACCAAAAGTGTGTCGTGGTAATTGAAGTCATGTGGGTGGTTGTCAAGGTAAAAGTGTGTCGGGTTAAAAGTCCATAAAAAATTGTCTCGACGAAAAGTGAATGTTGAGTTTTGTCGCAGTAAATCCCCATCGCGGTAAAACCCTATCGCAGTAAAATCTCGTCGCAAGTATTTTTTGTCGAGGTTAACTCGTTGAAGTAAAAAGTGGGGTTTCCAAAGGCACTCTCTTGCATCCCCAAAAGTAAATGAATTTTTTTTTATTATTATTACATGGTAACTCAAGTTAACCGCCACAACTCTCACTCCATCCTCTCTCCCAAAACTAGGTTCACAAGGTACCTAGACAAGCTAAGAAGAGGCAATAAAAGTTTGTCCACCCAACTTTTGGATCTTCTGTTTTAAAAGTAAAAAATTATAAATATATTTTGGACTCTATATCAATAATTTCGATCTCTTCATTTTACATGTCTTTAAACAAAGTGAAGTATGTGAAACTGAAATGTATAAAATACAAAACCGGCCGTAGGCAAAATCTTTTTATTTAAATAAGAAATTGCAAATATATTAGTATCTTTTATTTAAATAAGGAGTAGGAAATATATTAGTATCATTTTAAGAGTACTATCGACCTCCATTTCATGTATTTTAAATTTGAAGTGTTGTAATGAGGTTGGATTGATTTTTGAGGTTGAAAGAGACATTATGGCTTTTTCGCTTCTTGAAGTATCTTTGAACTATGTGTTTTATCATGGGCTATATCTTTAGTTTAAACTTGATAAATTTTAACATTATAAAAGATTTTGTGACAATGGTTAAGATTTCAATACCTTCCTTCTAAGACAGACCATCTTAAAATACTTATTTTACGGATGATATCACCTTATCTTATATAACTTAATTTTACGGGTGATATCACCTTATCTTATATAACTTAATATAATTTAACATTTCCATACCAAACTTAATTATTTGCAAAATAGTCTCACA